>MU270759.1:0-22029 GCA_021432625.1 Leptodontidium sp. 2 PMI_412
ACAAAATATTAAACGTCCACATTTAATAAAGCCTTTTAATCTAAATTACAGTACTAATTAAGGGGATTCTAACGGACCCACTTTTGTCCAAATCGGGCCTAGTAAAAAAAAGTTATATTAGTGCCAAGAAAAAACCGCCAAAATATTTGAAATCCCGCCAAGACCTGATGATATTAAAGAATAACTTTTTAATTACATAGTAAAATAAAGAAAACTAAGAGGCTAAATATCGTTATTTAATAAGGCGCAGATTATAGATTAAACGGACTCTTAATATTTTAGCGCTTAAATTTTTACCGTGTTTGAAGCGGTCCGACTGTACTTAAAGAGTAGTAGCTAATAATAAAGACGACTATAGAGACTAGGTTTAGCCTTACGTAGTCAGATACGGATTTAAATCTGTTGGGATAGCCTTAGTTAAGGGGCATTCTCTTACTCTGACAGCTTCCAAAGATAGTCGTCTCTCTTAGCTTAATAAAGCTTAGTTTTATACTTTACCTCCTAGTTTTGTATAAGTAATACTTATACGAGCTACAGGGTTAAGTACTTAATATATTTAAGGTAACTTTCCCTTTTATATAAAAGGGACACATAAAATATACTTAATTAAACTTTACTTATTATATTCTTTATTACTCTAATATTAGGTATTAAACCTTAGTTAAATACTAATACTAATTAGTAATTAAATAACTATAGAACAGTTAAGTAATACTTTTATACGACGATAATTAGAAAGACAAACTAGAGAGGCAAACTAATTAAACCTTACGTTAGCGACTAGTAAAAGAAGACGATTCGTACGATTTAAGGATTTATAAAACGTAAATACGATTTAATAACTTTTATTAACCTTTATATAAAGAAGGATATAATAATTCTATTACTAGAAGTCACTTACTTATTAAATATAAAAGTATAAGGGGAACCCTTTAACCTTATAAACGACGAGTATTAAATACTTAAGCGAGTTAATAACTATATTACTTTAGCCTTCGTATAATACTACTAAAAAGAGTTTTAAGACTATAGACTTTAAAAAGAATTTAAGGAAGACTTTAAAGGATAAACAGAAGATATATTTACTATTAAATCCCGGGAAGTTATTAAAGAACTTTATATATACCTCTTTAATTATGAAGTATAAGTATAAGAGTAAAGGGGGTTTATTTTATATACTTAAACGTTAGTAAATGTCTTAGAAGAGGAGGAATTATATAAGTAAATAAATTAAAACTAAAGGACTTATACTTAATAGAAATCTTAAGGGCAAGATAAAAACCGGCAAAGTACTCCGACTTTAATTATATAAAGTAAACTACTAGCGAGACACGTTATTTTAAATAATTTTAAAGATTCTCTAATTATACGAACTTAAAAAGTAAAGAACTTACTCTTAAAGTTAATTTAAATAACTTAATAATAGCCTTAAACGTTTAAATAATATTTAAGCCCTCTACCTTATATTGTTTTAAACGAGAATATCATTAGTTTTAACCGGACTTTATATGTAAATCTAATAAGGTCTTTATTATTAGATAAAGGTTAAATAATTAAATAACGCTACTTAATATATAAACGTTTTAGTCTTACGTTATATTTAATCTTAAATAATAACCTTTTAAGTTAGGACTAAGCCTACGAAACCGTTAAACGGTTATTAAGATAACATTCGTACAAAGATAATTTATTAACCCTAAGAGCTCCTCCGCTAGAACTAACTATATTATATAAGTCTCGGATAATTATCTCGAACTTATAATTATTAACGGACTTAATAAAGGTTTATAATAACAAGAGCCGGAAGTACAGCGGAGAGTAATATAATATCTTAAATATTTACCTCTAAGTTTTCTTCGACTGTTATATAAAGATCGGAATCTTAAGTGACTAGTATTACTTAGTATTCTCGATTATATTAAAAGGACGAGTAGTAGATTTTTATTACAATAAGATTATAAGACGTTTATACGATTTTTTTATAATAATTCGTATAACTTAAAATTACTTTAAGACTAAAGAGAATTAGTAAAAGTACTTATTTAAGTAAAGAGAGACTATATTAATTTCTATAATTATAAAGAACTTAAAAAAGTCTCGGTTAAAATACTTATAAATTATATTTAATTCTCTTTATATAACGTAACGTAGCCTATTAAAGGAATATTAAATAAAATAAAATATTTGTAATTAAGTATTAAACGTATATTATAGAGTAAAAGAGTATAGTTTATTATTATATAAGCTTATATAGACATTCAAAGGGCTATATATAGACTTATAGTTTATAATTACTATAGCCGTATAAATAAGGAAAGTTAGTACTTACTTATAAAATCGTTTATATAATTATAATTATAACTTAATAGAGAGACAATTTTATAAGAAGGCACAACGATTTCTATATTATATAATACTAAATTAGTTTTAAAAGAGGACTTTTCGTTTAAGAAACCCTTTTAATAATTATATAAATAAGAAATATATTATTTATAAAAAGGAAAGGTATTAATTAATAAATTATTTAGAGGTAAAGTAAAAAGCCGTGTAAGTAAAGGTTAAAAATTACTTAATAATTAAGTTTAATAGATCCGAGGAAGTAACTTAGGCTTTTTTAAGCTTATACGAAGATTTCCTAAGGGAATTTAATTATATAATAATAAAAGAAGTACTAAAGGATATAGAGGAATAAAAGGACGAAAATAAACTAAAAAGATTCTTTATAAAGTATAAGGAAGTCAACGGATAATAAATAATTTAAGTTTTAAATAACGAATTAATAAAACACGCCTTTTTATAATAAGACTTAATAAAAGATTTATATAAAGGCGAGGTATTTATTATTAAAGACAGATATTCGTCTAAAGTCTTTTAAGGAATTATATTAAATAATAGTATTACCGGAATCTTTATTATAAGAAAGTAATAAGTTTAAGTACTTTTAAAGCTTGACTTATTACTAAAAGTTAATTATATAAGTAATTAAACGTATACGATTCGATTTAATAAAGGAGTAATAGAATTAAAGGGATTAATATTTATACGAATACTTATTAGGCAAGTGAAGTTCTAGATTATTTTAATAAATACTTTATTCTTATTATATATTTAAGATATAGAGTCCCTTAATATATAATTAAATAACTTTTAAAATATTATAATTTAAGGGGATAAGAGAATTCTAATCGTACGAAAATAAGGACATTTATAAATAATAATTTATATAATAAAAGACACGTTTATATATTAGTACTTTATAGAAATAAAGCTTAAGTAACTCTATTAACACTTTAGATATCCTTTACTTAAAAAACTATACTGCGTCCTTTAGCGAGTAAAACACAAAGAAATAAACCTTTATATAATTAAGAAAATCTTAAAGTTTTATAAATAGTATTAACTTTATATAAAGAATTTAAGTCGATTTAGATTCTCTTTAAAAGACGATATTAAATTTAATTTCTTTATAATTATAAATATTTTATATTTTTAAGAGTAATAGTCTTTTAAGTAGTTAATAAAGTAACTGGCTTTAATATTACTCGATTCCTAAAAGATAATGTAGCGAAGACAATATAAATTACGCTTCGTACGTATTAGATTAATACTTACCTTAGACCCCCGGATTACTTTATATATAATATTAGGACGAACTTCGTATTATTAAAATTTAAAGTAAATACTTATATAATAAACGTTAATATAAAGGAAGTCTTAGTTAAGGTATATTAAAGTATTAAGAAGGTTAAGTGGTATTACTCTCTTTTACGTTAATTATATGAGATTATCTAAGACGAGACGAGAAGAGAAAACTTAATAAAAGAAGTAGTCTTTTAAATAGCCGTAAAAGCCGTAAATAATACGGCTAATTTAAATAGACTAATTTTAATACTTCTCGTTTTCGGAGTATACTTTAGACTTTTATATAAAGACTTATTATTTATAAATATACTTACTAGAGTAAGGGCAGTTCGAATAGTAATAACGGAATTGCGAAAGATTTAAGTTATATAAAAGATTAAAGATATTTAAAGTATAAAGAACGGCTTTAATATTATTAAGACTATACGACTTTTATTATAATCTTTAGTGAAAGTATAATAAAAGAAAAAAAGATAAATAGGCCTGTTTTTATTATTATTAGTCATAAGGAAAGAGTATATTATTTAATTGCCTTTAAGACCGACTTCTTTTCGTACAATAGTAATTAAGCCGTTTTATATAAAAGAAATCGCCGAGGCCTTAGAGGACTATGTATAATTAGACTAAGTGTCTCCTTTAATATAGCTAATTATTTTAATTCCGTTTAAGATAAAGTAAGAACTCGAGAAGGGACTTATATAATTATTAAAAGTTTTCTTGACTTAAAAAGAATAATCTAACTTAGACTTATTCCGTATAATATAAGTAATAAGAAAGATTATTAGCCTTAGTCTTTTATTTAAAGAATCTTAATAAAAGGATATTAATAACTTAATTACTCGAGGCGTATTTGAGTTTATATAATACGACTTAAAGTAATATCGTAGACAGATCTTTAATTCCCGGTTTATTAATAAAATTAAAAGGAAAATAACTAAAGCTTTATATAAGAAATTTAGACTTGTGATTTAAGCGTATAATAATAAAGAAACTTAATTACAAGGAGGCTTTATAAGTAATATTATAAATAAAAGAGGTTATAAGAGTTATATAATCGTCCCTAAAAGATTAATAAAAGAAAATAAAACGACTAACGAATTATAAACGATACGCCGTCAATTAAGACATTAACGACTTAATATTAATTAATACTTAGAACTAAAATGTCGACTAACCCTTAAGGAAGCTCTTTAATAAGTAATATACCCTAATTAAAGTAATTGCCAAGGAAGGAGAAAGTTAGAGAGTTAAGTTATTAAAGGACTAATTAATTTATCTTGTTTTTTACTTATACTCACTTTATAAATACGTCAATAACCCCTTACTAAGATAAGTTAAAACTACGCCGGCACTTATTTAATTACTACTTAAGTAAGATAAGTAAGAAATTAAAGGCATCCTTAGCTTTAAGGTTATATAAAACAAGCTATTTTATTATATTAAGTAATTAAGTGTTAATAAAAACTTAAAGTAATACTTATACTTAGACACTATAATAACTTTATATATAATTAAGAGGTTTTACTTAAAGTATTTAAATACTAAAGGCTTACTAAAAGCTGTCTTAAAGTGGCTAGAGACTTATAACATTAGTATTAACGACTATAACGACCTCAAGGACGACACAGTTATAGTTATAATTACGCGGATATAGTTTTTTAAGAGGGGGGAGTAATATTACGACTTATAATACGCCTTATATTTTAATTAACATAAGCTCGTAATATCGCTGGCTATACGACAGCGCTAAGTCTAATAAAGAAGACTAAGTGGCGAGCCTACGATAAATTAACGTAAATGGCACTTAACTACGCTAGGCCTTATTAAGAAAGTCCTTTATATATATATATATATACTTAAGCCCTCCCTTATAGAGAACTCTCTTTTCCTCCTTGTCTTTTCTTCTCGATTCTAAGCGTAGCCTTAAGTCCAAATACAAAGCTTGAGTCAACTCGCCGTATTAATCTTTAACTAGCCGTAACATATAACTCTTTTTAACCTGTCTAAAAAGACAATAAATATCCTCCTCCCCTTAATTCTCTCATAAATAATTACGACTTAAAAGCTTAAATACAAAAAGGCCTATACTAAGCCTTATAGCTTAATAAATAATAACATTAAAACCTCTATTAATAATAAAGTTAATATCTACTTCGCTACTAATACCCTCCTTTTCCTCTTTAACTTCCGCCTCTATATAATAAAGTCGACAGCTTCTCTTCACTAGAGTTCTCCCTTTAACTCGTTAAGTTAAGCCGAAAGTCGTCTCCCCTTTAATAAAGTAATCTATTATAGACGACACTAATATATCGTCCGCCTCTTCTTCCGTTCCCTTTCCTAGCTCTCTTAATATTAATACCCCTAAGGCTAATACTTCTAATAATACGCTTAGTGTTAACCTTAGCCAAATAATAAGTTAGTACACGCTAAGGAGTAGTGTAAAGCCTATAAGGACATATATAAGAGAAACAATATAAGAAAGCCGGCTTCACATTTTAAAAGATTAACTCACAGAGAGCTATATAAAGAACTAGCGCTTAAGGACAACTCTTTAATAACAGCGACTTATTACTAACGAGCCTTTGCCACGTAAATCCGCCCTTAAATCTATGATTTTCCGAGATAAAGTTACTCCTCTTTATTCCTTAATTAAGGAAACTCTTACCCCTGAGTTAAACAAAGTCAAAAGTAAAGTATAAAGTGCTCTTAATCTTAGTAAACTACTAGACGACGATAGTAAGGATAACTATTAACCTCCTCGTATCCCACGTCGTCTTAGCCCCCTTCACCGTCGCTTCCCCTCTTTCTTTAAGATGTCTTAAATATTTATAGCCTCGCGAATCGAGAATATCCTTACCTTTTATAATAAGCTCTCAGACGGCATTAATTATAATTCACATTTATAAGAAGTTTAAGTTTAGAACGTTATATATTAATATAACTAATACTTCCTCGACAATAATTATAAAAAGGATTAATTACTTACTTAAACAAAAGGAATAACTTATATATTCTTAAAACCCTCTTTCTTGTCCCCGACACTCAATAACAAGGGAAATATAACAGATGCACTTAATTTAATTAAGTAAGTAATTAAATTCTTAACTAACCATTATAAATAATAAATAACACGTAATATTTACTTTATATTAAAAATAAAGCCGTAAG
Organism: Leptodontidium sp. 2 PMI_412; assembly: GCA_021432625.1. Taxonomy (NCBI): domain Eukaryota; kingdom Fungi; phylum Ascomycota; class Leotiomycetes; order Helotiales; family Leptodontidiaceae; genus Leptodontidium; species Leptodontidium sp. 2 PMI_412. The sequence continues at coordinate 6,811 of MU270759.1, forward strand.
ATAAACCTTTTAAGACTTTTACTACTAATTTAAGACTTTTACTAACTAAGACGGCGTAACTAATAACTTAATACTTAAAATAAACTTATAAGATAAGCTCTCGTTCCGCTTATATATATTACGGCTGGCAAGAGGTTGATACGGCGAGTAGACTCTAGCTTTATATTTAGGCCTAATACTACGCTCAGAATCGAGAAGAAAAGACAAGGAGGAAAAGGGGAGCTCTTTATAAGAGGGAGCTTAAGTATAAATACATAAAGGACCTTCCTAATAGGGCCTAGCGTAATCGAACGCCATTCACGTCAAAATGTCGCAGATGTTACGGTTGGCTAAAGATTGATACGGCGAGTTAACTCAAGCTTTATATTTGGACTTAAAGTTACGCTTAAAATCAAGAAGAAAAGACAAGAAAGAAAGGAGAGCTCTTTATAAGGGAAGTATCGTACAGGCACGGGCTGATGCTTGGTTAGTTGTGCGCTATACTAGTTTTAGATTCTGCTAGCGTATACTGCTTTTAAGGGAATAACGTGTTCCCCTAATTTCCTTATATATTTTAGATAATAATAAATTACTTTAATTTAACTTATATTAATCGTAAGGCTTTACTTTACTTCTGTACTATAGTTATAAGCCCCGTAACGAAGTTATTAAGTTAGTATTCTTCCTTTTATACTTTATAGACTTAAGTAGAACTATTAACGTAAGATTAGTAAGTGGCAAATAACGTTAGCGTTTTTACTTATTAATAAGTATAATTTATACTGCTATTTTCCCTTTAACCTCTTTAGAAAAGTATAAATCGAGCACTTATACTTAATATTCTCTTTTCCTCTTTAATAACTTTATTAAGGCCTTAAGAGAGTAGCCTTTTCTTTATTATAGTAGACTTAACTTTAGTCTCCTCCTCTAATAATTAAACGCCGCTTAACTACGACAAGTAAACTTAGACTTTATAATATTAAGCCTTTAAATCCTTTTATATCTTTTATAAAGTATAGATGTTAGTTAATTTAGAATTACTAGTTACTTTAAATATCCTCGAAAACGAGCCTTAAGTATAAAAGATTAATTAAGTAAAGGTATAATAAGACAAGGAGGCTCTCGATTTTAACTTTAAGGAGTAAGTAAAGTAAGATAAAGACTAACGAGTACTTAAACTTAAGGGACTTAAATTAAGTATAATACTTCTTATATTATTTAACGTTATTATAATTACTTTAATATATACTGCCCTAATAAGGGAATATACTATAAAACACGCGTAATAGTCAGAAAAGGCTTAGGCTTATAAGGCAATATATAAGTGGATTTAAGAGACAGTTAATCCTTCGATTTACTAGAGTGTTATTCGAGAGTGTGAGATTAAGGAGGAATAAAGAGCGAAAGAGTAATTTAATAAGATAATAGACGAACTAAACGACTTACGATCTTAGACTTTATAAATACTCTTTAAAGTATTAAAGAGAGATTACGCCCCTTTAAAAATAAGTAATATTATTAAAGCTTAAGTTAAATATAAAGAGAAGCTCGAAATCGTTAAAGTAAAATAAATTAATCTTAAGGTATAAATTTAAGAGTAATAATTAACTTACTAAGATACTTTATTATACGACATTTCAGACGTTAAGGGCTCCTTAGTAATCATTAACTTTATTAAGGCAGTACAAGAGAAGCTCGTATTTAAATAAGCTTACGAACGACTGTCTAAGGTCCTTAGAGATAATATTCTTAAGGTTGTTTATAAGTACACGTTACTTTAATACGTTAACTAGTTATCGGCGCTTAACGAAGAGTCTCTTATAGTTACTTATTATTTATAGAGGAAATCAAGGAAACCCGAATTAAGCTTAATAAGGAGTTTCCTGACCTTAAGTGAGTAATTAGTAAGAAAGGGTAGAGACAAGTAATAATAAAGTAAATTACTAAGGGAATAACCTCTGAAAACTCCTTGTCTTTTCTAATAACTTTAGTAAAAGCCTTAGAGTTATTAAGGTATCTCGGCAATGTTAATATATATGTAATTAGTCTAGAGTTATTTAATAAGGCTCTTGTTACCTCAGGAATTTACACTATTATTAATATAAATTAACACTCGCTCTTAAAGAGTACCCTGCTTAATAACGGCGCTGTTACTTATTTAGTTAATTCAGTTGCTTTATTAAGCCTAGAACTCTTATTAAATTAATTAACGACGACAATATTAAAGCCGGAACGTTGAGCCTTATAATTAAAGGTCGAGGCACTCGTGTTTTTAAAGGTACTCTCTATGGCCTTAACGGACTAAATACTAAGGACTTAAGGCTTTTTAACGTCGCTATTGTTAAAAGATTTAATATTAATATTATTTCAGAAGCTCGTTTATTATAGGCTAGAGTTTAATATAATAGGTTAAATTATATATTACGCGTAAGATTAACTAAAAAGAGTATTATATTAAAGTAATTAAAGTAATAATTTAACTTAACTTTCTTTAAATATAAGCCTTTTAATTACTCTTTAGCTTTTATAATTACTTATAACTCTTTAATTCACTTAACTTATACCTTTTTAATATTCCTTACACTTTAAAGGAGTATTTAGTAAGGCTTTTAATCGAGTCGACGATATTTGACACTGCGGTTAGACGACACTAAGTTATAGTACTTATAAGTAAAGCACTTAAGGAAGGAAGTATTAGAGAATTTAGTTAAAAATGCGCGTAATATCGAAATCATAAGTACTACTTAAATTAAGTATAAAGAGTACTCTCTAATTATTACGTAATAAGTCGTTAGTCGAAGACCTTTAAAGAGAATAATTACTTGGCCTTTTTATTATATTTCTTAGGACTTATTTGACTTTCTTATTAAATTTAATAAAAATAGTTAACTCTTATTAATTAAAGACTAATATAATAAGAAATTCTATAGATAGCTCTTAAAAAATAAAGGGTTAATTGCCGTCTTAAGAGCTTTTAAACTATTTAAGGCGTAGACGAGACGTTAATTTAGACTCTCGATTTATAAAATACATTAAGATAATGATACCTTAGTTATAAGAATTAATATATTAACTAAGTACGAAAAGTAATATATAAAGAATAATATTAATATTAAAGGTACCCCTTTATATATATACTAACTTAATAAGGGAGTTAAGCGCGTAAGTAAGGAAATTATCGAAAAGTCTATTAAGATACGACTTTTAGTAAACTTATTAGAGGAGCTTTAGATAGAAGTAGTTATAGTAGTAATTACTCTTTATAATATAAGTCTAGTTACTCGAAAAGGCTTTAAGAGTCTAAATGAGATCTTCTACGCTTAGTTTAAGTAATATTTTTAGTATTACGACCTTAAGCTTATTTAGAAGCTTAACACTAATATACGACTTAACTAGAGTAATATATAAGTGTACGGCTATAGAGCTTACCCTATAATTAAAGACCGAGAGGCTCTTTAATAAAAGAGAGTATTTAAAGTCAACTTAAGAGCGCACCTTAGATACTTAATAAGATATGTCTCGTCTAATATATATAGAGTTTAAGTACTTTAATTATAGTGTGTAATAGTGACTTAGAACGTTACTTTTAATAAATCCCTCTTTTACTTAGGCTCTTTAAACGTAAAGAGAGCGGTCGGCTAGCCGCACTTAATATTAAGAGATCTTACTGAAATACTAGAAAAAGAGGAAGGACCTTAAGACACTAGAATTAATATAATTAATCGACTAAGCGTACTTAATATATTAAAATTAATAATAAGTATTACCTTAAAAAAGGAATAATTAAGTTAAGTAATAAGTTTTATAGAAACTATTAAGTTTATAATATCGAGGATGTTATAGCTTTCACTTAAGCTTTTAATTATAAGGTTAAAGTAATTAATATTACTCCTAAAAAAGTTAAGATTAATAAAACTCGTTAATAAAAACTCGGGGGTAAATTAACTAAAGAAGAGTACTAGACTTCTTACTCACGAGTACCTTAATTAGGTCTTAAAATAAGTCGATAAATCAAGACAATTAGTGTCTTAGAGTATAATTAAGAGAGATGTCTTACGTAGCGTATTAAACTTTAAGAAAGATATAAGAGCTAAGCGTTAATTAATACTATAAGTTATTATATACTCTTAAAGGCTATACGACCGAGAGCGCGGTCTTAAGCGTCAGGGAGCACTTACTTAAGGTGTTAGTTAGCCTTAAGTAATTAAAAGCTTCGCCTTAAGTAATAAAGTATAAAGAGTATCTTAACTCATTAGACTTAAGGGAAGAATTAAATATAAAGTAATACTTATTACTTTTAGCCCTAACTAATAATAACTTACTTAAACCTTTATAAAAGAAGAAGGTAAAAGATCGAGTAATTAGTGACAGTTAAAAGACTCGAGTTAATAATAAGATAACGAAACCGAATCGAAGCGTTTATATAATAACTATTAAAGAGCTAATTACGGAATTATTAAACCTGTCGAGTAACCGTAAGTATTTAGAGGACTTTCTAGGGACCTTTTAACTTAGTTAATGTTAGTATTTAACTAAGGCTCGATACCTGATATTAGGGTGACAAAGAATATAATAAGTGAAGTTTAATTAAGTATATTCCGTGTGTCCCTTTTGTACTAAAAGGAAAGCTACCTTAAATATATTAAGTACCTAACCTCGTAGCTTATATAAGTATTACTTATACGAAACTAAGAGGTAAAGTATAAAACTAAGCTTTATTAAGTCAAGAGAGACGACTATCTTTAGAAGTTATTAGAGTAAGAGAATGCCCCTTAATTAAGGCTATTTTAATATTAGTAATTCTTCTTTTATTAAAAGAAAAAACTCTTTTACCTTCCTTTTTTCTCCTTTATATAAAGTGCGCGTAACTTAACGCATTATTTCTAGCTCCTCTTCTCCTTTTGTATAAAACACGTGCCTTATGTGACTTTAGCTTACTATATTAAATAATAATTACTTTAAAAAGAAACGACTTTGTTCTTTCCTTATATGTCCTTTATTAATTAACTATTAGCTTTTTTTACGTATAAAAGAGATTTTCTAAATTCCCTTTTCTCTTCTTCTTTTCTTCTTCTTTAATTAATAATAATAATAGTAGTAATAATAGTAAGTCCCCTTTTTCTTTTTTATATAACTCTCCCCTTCCTTAGATATTCTTTATACGACTTAAGATAGCCTTATACGAATCGGCGTCTCTTTTTTCCGCTTTACTTATAAAGTAATTTAATTCGTTGTCGCTGTATATTAACGAAAAGTCTTTTATAAGCTATAATATTACTATTACTACTACAACTAAGTAAGTACTCTCCCTTATATAAAGTTTACCCCCTCGAGACTAGCTTCGCACAACTACTATAATATCAATAAAGTAATACTAACGCCTACGTAACTACACTATATTACACTATATTATATTATATAATATTAGTCTTTTTCTCTTTATATAAGTTAGCCTTTATCCTTAAGATATAGCTTCTTATATAAACCTTTAGTCTTTTTATTTAAGAACTAATATTATATAAGGCCCTTATTCTCTTTAACGCTGTTAATGCCGCGCTAGTTACTACTAACGTTAACGCTTAACTTATACTTATTATTAGTAAGTAATAACTAGGCCTATTATATTATAATACGTTATAATAAATAGTCTTAGTTATACTAAGACGTAATGTCGCCTTTATATAAGGGCGTATTATACTTTAATAGCTTATAATATATCGGCCTTTATACGTCAATATCCTCTTAATTTAATCGAGAGGTATTATTTAAGCTGTTCTTTATATTAAACGTTCCCGGCGTGGCTTAACGCCTTTCCTTAATTATACTTTAGTTTAAGGTTATTTTAGGGATAACTATAGTAATTATAAGTAATGAGATTATATTACTTATTATAATCCCCCTCTTAAGGGCTTATTATTTAAAGACAGAGGTTTAGGAAACGAGAGTAATAAAGTTTAAGTAATTATTATATAGAGGGCACTATAAGGACTTATTATTAGACTTATATAAAGGGGCTTAATAAAAGATAAATCTAAAGATACTCTAATTGTCTTATAACTTTATATATATCTTTTATATTCCCTTTTATTTATAAGTATAATTCCTTTTTATAATTAAGCTTTTAGGTATTATATAGAGGCTTCCTTTAAGTAAATAGACTTAAGTTTATCTTTAACTTTTACGTAGTGCTTAAGATAAGTACTTTGTATAAGAGCTTATATAAAGGAAACTAATAAAGATTTCCCTTAATCGATTTATTATTAGATTATTATTAAATAGTTAGTTATTAGACAGTCAATCGTCGTATTAAATATTATTTATTTAGTCGAGAAATATATAACTATTGTTTTGTATAGTATTTAAATAAGTAACTAAAGTAAAATAAAAACACGTATTTAATAAATGAAATTATTATATTATATAATATTATTCCTCCCTTAGCTTTACTTTCTTTTTCCTCTTAACTTATCCTTTTACTTATATAATAATCTAATTATTATTAATTAGTTTTTCTAAGCTTTTATTTAAGTTTGACTTCGTTATTATATTTACTAAGTTATTTTAACTATTAATTTATTAGATTTTTATAAGTTCCCGTCGTTCGTATAATTAACGTAAAGCCATAATATTAATTATTAGCCGCTTCTCTTTTATAATACTAAGCTTTACGAGGCATTTATATAATAAGAACGAGTCTATATAAATAATAATTAAGATCATTAGTATTTTAAGCCGCGACGTAATAATATTAATTGTACTCTTTATTGTAATTATTATATTAACCTTATTGATTATATTATAAATCTTAGAAGTTAAGACACTTCGTATTACTCGTTTACTCTTTATATTACTTTAATAAAATAAATTTCTAGAAAGAAGAAACGAGTCTTAATTATATAAATTAAGGTCGTTGTCTTCTATGCCGAGAATTATTACGTATTTAAGCTAAGAACTTAAGTCCTTGTTATTTATAAAGGATTTATTAATAAAAACAAATAACTTCGTATAATATAAGTCTAAAAGAATATAATTTAATCCTTATTTAATATTTTAAATCTACTACTAAATACACTTATTTAAGTTCTTTACGTTAATATCCTCTAGTTTTTAGAATTAAGCCGTAACTAATAAGTCATATAAAGCTTTAAGTTAATATAAAGTTACAATATATACCCCTCGAGCCCGTTGTTCTTAATATTAGTTTATATAGTCTAGTACTCTTAAGTTAACTTTAACTAACTTCTCGCCTTACTCTTTCTAAAGAATTTAAACGAAGTCCTTTTAATTATATATAATATATTCGTTAAACGTAAGGGGTGATTTACATAATAAATAAATCTTTAGTTTTATAAAGAAACCGGCAATCCCGAGTTCTTTCTCTTTCTTCTCTTAAAACTCGTTAATAGTTAAGATTAAAGTATTATCTATTTATATTTTAATTACTTTAAACGGCATTCTTAATTAAGTAATTAAAAAGTATAAATCGCATAAAAACGTTTTTATATATAACTTAACTTTATAATATATATTATACGTCTTTTATTAATATGTTTTTAATTTTAAGATATTATATAATAACTTTCGTACAAGTATAATTATATCCGGCGAGTAGTTACTAGTAATTTACTTTAATAGTCTTATATAAATCGTACGACTTAAAAACGTTGTCGACTAAATATACGCTTAAGTAATATCCCGAATAAAAATTAATAACCCTTTTTATATAAGTAATAAATAAAGTATTAAAATTAGTTACTAATTAATCTATTAAATTATTAGAGACTAAGTAAAGATCTATTCTTTTCTTATATTATTATTATAATTAAAAGTTCCAATTTAATTAAGTCTTAAGAAGTCTTTAGCTTAACGTCGTTAAGTAATTAAAAAGGAAATAAGCGGCTTAAGGACTTATGTAATAACGTTAATTAAGTAATGTTTATAATTAATAAGAGGTCACTTTAATTGTCTTAGTAATAGTAATAAAAAGGATAAAGCCGTTACTTAATATATTAATTCGTTACTTTTATTTAATCGTTAACGTTTAAGTTATATATTATTATTAGTTTTACTTCAGTCCCGAGGATATAATAATACTCCTTTTAAAAGGAAGAGACGAATTAAGGTCCTCGGTTTGAGATAATAGAGTTGTCGTGCAGAAGAAGAGCATTAGCTTAAGGGTTTGAAAGATTCTACGATTAGATGAGGTTCTAGAAAGTGTGTTTAAAGATTAATTTAAATTTAGCCTTTTTTTCTTAAAGAGAGGAGCTAGAGACTAGGTTTATATACTTAGAGTACTTACGTAAGTATACACTAGACTAAATAACTGCGCTAGTGCGCGACACACCCTTATAGTAAGCTGTAATTATAAGGACGTTAAGCTTAGTATTAAAGAGGCGCACTAAAGAGATTAAGAGATGCCTTATACGCACTCTAGGCAAATAAACAAGACTCTAAGAAAGACTAACTAAGACTATTATATAGTCGTTAAGTAAGTTATAATAAAAGAAAGTATAATACGTAACTAAGAGCGTAATCAGGAGCTCGTTCATTAATAAACGCGTACTTCTTAAAAAGTAAATAATAATATAAGTCGCTACGTTAAGATCTTAAATATTAAATAAAAATACGTAAATAAGGCGTACTATAAACATAAGAGTATTTATATATTTATCTTAAATTATAAATATAAAAATATAAAACAAAGTTTCTAAAAAGAGAGTATAATCTATAAATTATAAGGCTAAGATCTTATTATAAGACAAATAGCCTGGTCTATAATAAGACAAGTGTAGTTAAAGTATTAATTAGTTAATTAGACATCGCTAGTGATTATATTTAAGTTAAGAAGTAACACTTAATACTCTAATTGGCTAAGTTACGTTAGGTTAGTGTAAAGGTTTCTATTTACTTAATAGGTAGTATTAATTAGTAAACCGTGCGCGCGATTAGTAATCGCGAGCCTTCCGCTTATAACTATAAATACTACCCTCCTTTCTTATTAATAATAACCCTTTTTTAGTATTACTAACGCTAATATATACCTTTATATTTACCCCTTTGTTCCTTTTCTCTTCTTTTATATTATTAAATTTATTATTGAGTATTCTAAGATGCCTAATAAATTTACTTCTTTTAAGACTACTAATAGTTTATAAGAACGTTTTAGGGCTTTTACTAATTAAATAAATCGCTAGATTGCCCGCGAGGAAGGTGGCTTTAATATAAAACGCGAAGTTATATAAAAACAACGTCGCTAAAGATTCTAAGTTATAAGTATTTATTTCCTTATCTTTAATTATTTATTTTTATACTTTTATCTTTTACCCCCTTACTTTCGAGTATTAAATTAACTCTTTAAGTAATAAATAATTATTATAAAAGTATTCGCCTTATTATCTCTTATTTTAGAAAACAATAATAATAAGCTTAAGAATATCTTCGGCGATATTAATAATAATAAGAATAAGTTTATTAACAGTGCCTTTTTTATTCCTTTTATACCCTCTTGTTCTATTATTTCTTTAGGCGATTCCCTTTATTTTACGAACGTATTCGACTCTAATAATAATATCTTACTTATCCTTCGCCGCTCTCGTTATACTTTTATTCGCCTCTCTTTATTAAAGTCTTTACTTTTTATTTGCGTTACTTATATATTATCTAAGATAATTATTTAAGTTTTTATTAGTACTTTAAAGACTTTTAAGAGAGTATTAAATAAAGTTCTTAATCTTTAACCTCGTAAACGTACTAGTGTTTTTACTTTTCCTTACTAGTCTTATAAGAGTTCTAAGGGATCTTTACTAATAAAAAGAACTCGTAAAATATATTTCTTTTAATTTATTTAAATTTCACTTTTATTAATCGAGTATTAAAGTATATATTAATAATACTATAAGCCGCAAATTTATTAATCCTTATTTACTATATATCTGAGCTGCCGCTTATAGTAAAGGAGATTAGGGCTACTATTATATAAATACTACTTCGGCTAGTAGTTACTACTTTAATTACACTAGTGGCCACTTATACTTTCCCGCTACTAACAATCTTTTAAAGTACGACAAGAAATTAGTCCGCGTTATTAATACTAATAATTAAAAAATATGTGAATTCTTTTCTAATAACTTATTAGTTATTATTAAACTAATTATTTTACGTTTATTAAGAAGTATCGCGTTATTATTAAGACCCTCCTCGATTATTTAGGCAAGTCTTCGAGCTTTAAAGAGGAGACTAATAAGATTATTCCCTCTTTTTTGTGTCGTCCTCCTCTTAAGTATAATAAAAAAGATGACTTAAATAATAAGGCTAAAACTAGAGTTAATAGAGTTATAAAAAAGCGCGGAAAGTCTATAAGTATAATAAATATATTTAAAAATATAACTAGTATACTTTAGTTTAAAGAGCTTTAGGTTTAAGTAGGATTTAACTAGGTTTATAAGGATCTTTTTGTTTTTACGTAGAGTTTTAGTTAAGAGGTTTTTTTATAAATTTATAAGATCTTTAGCTAGGTCTAGCCGGATCTATTATAAGATTTAGGCGGAATTAAGTAGATTTCTAGTATTCTAGTTATAAAAATACTTAATTTATTAAGTAGAAAGGTTTTTATAAATAAAAATAGTATAGGATTCCTTAATATACTGTTAATAAATATATTTAAAGCTCCTTAACTTAAGATTTATAATTACTAAAGTTTAAAAGAGCTTTAAAAAGCTCGAATTTCTAGCGAGACATATTCTTCGTGAAACTATTAGTAAGTATATTAATAGTTAGAAAATATATTACTTTAAAGAATCCGCGAGTATACTCTTACTTTAATTATATATTATAAATATTAATATAACGTAACTTTATCGTGATCCTTTTAGTATTATTTATAATAAGCCTAATAGTTTATTGATTATTATATAGAATCTCTTACGTCTCACTTAAATTAAGAGTTAGATTTTTAAAAAAGCGCTAAAGAGTTATAGTTTCTTTATTTATATACTCTAGTATAAGTAGTTCTACTTTAGTTATTGAAGTAGTGATTATTACTTGTCTTAATACTTTCTAGATCACTAGCCTATTAAATAAAAAAATCACGTAACTTTAAGATAATCGTCGTATTTTTATATTATTAACAAAAGAGGCGTCGGAGGTAATAATAATTACTTTATTATAGTGCCTACTATAAATAATACCTAAGAAGCGCGTACTAAATAAGTAGCGAATAAGTTAATATATTATAGTAAAGTGTTTAGGCTTAGGGTTTATTGCGAATTATAAGAGTAAGGCAATTATATATATAATATCTAGTCTTATAATAATTACTACGTATAAGACAGAGCCTACTCTCTCTTAGTATACTTTAATGTGTTTCTTAGAAGCTTGTCTTGTGTACTTAATAAGATCGATTTGCGGCAGCAGTGTTATTAAATAATTACTATTTGCCTACTTAAATTTACAAGCGATCTTCTTAAAGTACTAGTTATAGACTAAGGAGATCGTTTTACGCTTTCGATTACGTAATACTTTAATTTCTAAGAATTATTTAATGTCTCTAAGATTATATATATTATATACTTAGTTTAGACACTTAATAGGATCTTATTTAAGCTTCTAATCATCTTAGTAATAAAGCACTTAAGTATTGTTTACGTAAAAGAGGACTAAGATTTTATATTTAAGATTTATAAACATATAAGGCTCCTCTAAGTAAGAAGAGAGCCCTAAATTAGTTAAAGTTTTGCTTATATACTTGTACTAAAGGTAAAGGAAATTATATATTCCGTAAAGTACGCGATTAACTCTTAATACTTAATTAGGCTATTAAAAACTAAGTAAAAATTAATAGTATATTATTTCGCCGTTTATATTTCTTAAGGCATTAATAAAGGCATTAATTACGTCGAAGCACTTAACTTCTAAATTAAAATAGGCTGCGAGTACTATAGTGATTCTAAAAGACTTTATAAAGAGCGTGTTAGCGTATATTAATATAATTATTACTTTACTTTATAGATTACCTTAAACTACTATTTAAGAGCGACATCTTAAAATATATCCGTCTTTATTTAACTTATACTTAAAGACTTATATAAGCGAGACGAGTGCGTCTATAATACTCGAATTATACTTCTGTAAGTATTAATATTTATATTTATTTATATTCCCTATTTCTAACTTATAGTCTTTTAAAACCCACCTTCTTATTAAGTAGTTCTTAAGATCGCTTTACCTTTTTAACTTTAGTAAAAGATCTTAGACTTTAATTTTAAAAAGTAAGAGCTTCCTTTTTAATAGTAGGCGATTTACTTATATTATTACCGCGATTACTAAATATATTATCTTAGTTAATTCCCTAAAATCGTCTTACTCTTCTTAAGACATATATTAATTAGGCACAAGCTTATAAAGAAACTAGTTAATTTTAAATTAAAGATTACTATACTTAGTTAAGGTGTACTTGTTAGAGTTTATACTCTTAAAGTTTAAGTCACCCCTAAGATTAGGGATACCCTTTTAAGAGCGCGTTTTTTTTAAGGATAATAGTAAGCGTTATAAATACTTTATTATATTTACCCCCTTTATATAGTTTCCCTTTCTTTTTGTACTTTTTACTAGCTTTTCTCTAGCACTTAAGGCTTTAAATTAAGCCGTAGCGCCCTTAACCTTTATTTAAGAGCGTATTATTACTCTCGTTTGTCTTCGTACGTTTAACTAAGCGCTTAACGCTTTAGTCTAAGAGCGCGTTATTACTTTCGATAACGAATCCGAGGTTTTAAGAACTTATACTTAAGGAGTTAATTACTTTAGACTTTTATCTATAACTTTTTAAGTTACTTAACTAGAGTTTTTAGTTAGTTCCTTTAATATTTCTTTTAGTAATAGTAATTTTATTTATAAGTAATTCGCTTTTAGAGTAAATAATAGTATTTAAATCTCGAGTCTAAAAGCTTGAGACGGACCTTTAGCTTAGTCTTATAACACGTTTAACGCCCGATTTATAAGTTATATATTCTCACTTAAACGCGATTCCTCTAAGTCTTATTTTATACTTAGCGTAAGCCTTAAGTCGTACGTACTCGACCTTTACTCGTTGCCTTTTACTAATACTTTAATTAGTGTATTGTTTAGTATAAGAGTGGCTTTAAGAGTTAAAAGTCCCGTTATAATACTCGGTTCTCTAATATTTTTTACCCCCGAGTTTTAACTCTTTAAAGTAATAGTTAGTCCTTTAATAAACTTAGAAAGTAATATTAAAACGCTTTTAATTATAGCTGTCACTTCCTTAATAATCTTATTACTTATAATATTCTTTAGGATTCCGGCTTAGTTTATAATTAATTTTTTTTAATAAGATCGCAAATCGACTAAGTTTTCTTAATTATAATTATTACTTCTTCTTGACTTAACTTATAAAATAAGTCTTTATTAAAGCGTACGTTACGCGCGACAATAATTTAGTCGAGACGTAGCACTTAAATCCGGTAAATATTAAAAGTATAAAAATTTACTAAGTATTTAATATATATACGTGTATTTACTTTAAACGCTCTTTTCTTTTGCCCTTTCGCTTATTTTATTATTAATAAATATACTTTATACCCAAAGACGTAAATCTTATTCTAATTTAGTCTAAGATTTATAATAAGCTTTATAATAAACGCTAGATTATATTATTGAAAGTAGTTACGAAACTACTAATTTAGTGTTTTTAATAACGATTATTAATTATTTACGCGTCTAAGGTTCTTATTATATAAGTAGATGCCTCTTAGTGCGTATTTAATAACTAGTTTTACGGGGAAATTTACTAAGAGCCTTATTTTAATTCCCTTATTAATTACTTCTTAGTTAGCCCTTTCGGCGCTGCTATTTAACTTATAAGTTAAGGTAAGTAAAAGCTCGAGTTTAATTCCGAGCTTTTTAGCTTAGTTTTTATATTTCGTGAACTCGTAAATAGTAATAATTGCCTTTTCTTAATTATATTTTAGTTTATATATTGAGAGTCTAAACTACTTACGAACTTAACGTCTAAAGCTCTTAATATATTCGAAGACTATATTATACTTTTTAATTTATAGAGTATAACTTATAAGTAATTTATTATATTTATCTTTAAGTAAAAGGAGCTAGGAGTTATTCTTAAATCTAATTAAATAATTAAAAAGATCTTAAGTGATTCTCTAAAATAATTTAAGTAATCGTCTTTTAATTAGGCGTTTAGAGATTACTTAAAATACGTGGGTAAGAGCGTAATACTTATACTTAATTCTCCCTATTACCTTAGTAATCCTAATATTCCTAGTTAAGCTTGTTAGCTTTCTTAAGGTATTTAGCCCTAAGTGTCTAGAGCGTAAATACTAATATATTTCTATATCTATTCTTAGTCTCTTATACTCTCGCGATAGTTTATAGAGTTTATTAATACTTTGTTTAAGCGTTAAAAATATTATAATACTTATAGTATTAAAAGGGATTTCACGGGAGTTTAACGAATAATTAGAAAGCTTATTAAATTTAAAGAATATAATGTTTTACTTACGAATTAACTATTATATAATTAAGTAGTCCTTTATAAGATCGTTTTCCTTCTTTTAGTATAAAGTATAGTCTATTTTATAGTACTAAAGCCTATTATTATAAAGACGAGCTTTAAAGATAATATTAATATAAAATCCTTTTATAATAATAACGTCGTAAAGGGTTAAATTAAACAACTTACTATTCGAGTTCTTAAGAGACCCCTTTATAACACAAATTCTACGTCTTATAATTAAAAGTTAAGAGCTTTTATACTTTATAATATCCTCCGGTTTAAACTTAATAAATAATCTTAGCTTTAAGAGCGAATAATCGTTAATAAAATTAGTTATACTATAACTATTAAGAAGAGTACAATCAGGTGAAATTGAAGAGCGTCACGTGAAAATCCAACCCTCCGAATTAAATTTACGATAATAAAACAAGTACGCGTTTTAAAGTTTAACTGTTTAAGTAATATTAATATTAATTAATAAGTAAGAATCCTTATAGAAGCCGGGTACTGATAAAAGTTATTAATAGATTTATTGTATTTAGTAGACTTTAACTTGAAATATTATAATTTTAAAGGGTATTTTTAGCTTAGTAATATTAATTTATAAAAATTCCGAAGCCAGAAAAATTTAATAAACGTTAATTTAAAGCCAAATATCAAACCTTATAAAATTCTATTAATAGATAAACGCGTTATAAGAGATTAAACTTGTT
>MU270760.1:0-17358 GCA_021432625.1 Leptodontidium sp. 2 PMI_412
CCGTAGAGTTACTCGATTCTTGTAGGCACATTGGTTTCCATGCGCAAGAAACATCTCTTGAAACTCCTTGGTTTCAATTGTAGTAAATGGCTGTCGAGTCTTCACAAACCAACGACGTGTAGACTCTCTAGCAGTGAGTCTGGCTCGCGGCATTGGCTTACCACTCCAACCATCAAGTTCCGTATAATCGCCGCCGCCGATAGCATCAGAATAGCCGTGGATTCGTGCAAAGTGAGAGTTCTTCGTGATGCCGTGGGCCTTCAAATGCTTGTCCATTCCAGAGGTGACTCCTCTACGGTTTGACTCCAGAACGACGTATTTTTGGCCCAAGTGACTAGAGGCTAAACACCTCTTACAATGCCACTTATACTCTTGAAGAACCTTGGGTCCGGGTGTTGAAGTGGGGTTCCCGTTAGCGTGTATTGCTTCTTATCGGGTGGAACCTCTAACGCTCCTCTATATAATTGTCGCTTTCCCACCCTCTTAGAAGGGTATGCTTAATCAAGATCATTATCAAATCATACCTATTTTTAACAGGTTATGAGCCCCGAGACGCTTCCATCGCCCAGCGACCTGTATGCTACGTCTCAAGAGACACTTCGGACATGCGCACTCCAAACAATTCAGACATACGCACTCCAGATTCTTCGGACACACGTACTCTACACAATTCAGACATACGCACTCCAGATTCTTCGGACACACGTACTCTACACAATTCAGACATACGTACTCCAAATCCTTCGGACATACGTACTCTACACATTTCAGACATACGCACTCCAGATCCTTCGGACCTACGTACTCCGGATCCTTCGGACATACGTACTCTATACATTTCAGACATACGTACTCCAGACATCAGAGATATCCTTAGCACTATAGTGATAACACTCTCTTCTAATTCCAATAGCCGCTTTTATATAGCAGGAAGTTTACCCCGATAACTGAATGCTAAAAAAGGTGATGGCACACAAGCCAAAGGGCTTTTTCCCCCGCCGCCTTCACTCAAACACTTGCTTCTCTTTTACAAGTTATCATGGCAGTTAAATACTCTAAGTCCAATATCAATCTCTCTGACATTCAGACACTCAAGAGCCATGCTGACCACAAGAAGTGGAAGAAAGGCACCGGGCAGTGGCTAATCGAGAATGACTTCGATTTGGACGCTCCAGTTGACCCAGGAGCTGGACCAGCCATAAACCGACCTCGGGCTGAGAGAGACGCTTACGACGAACTCGTCAAAACTTACCAGGCAGATCTCAAATCTTGGAAGAGAAAGCAACTCAAGGGAGTGAATTGCATCTCTATGACCTGCGGCACTCGCGGACAGAACCTCATCGAAGACTGTACCGATATCGAGGATGCGATAGAGATCTTGCACACAGAATTCAAGCCAAAAGGAGACGCAACGCACGCGGAAATCCACACCAAATAGCGAAACCTCACTCTCTCAAACTGCAAAAACGTTAAAGAATACGTCATTGAATTCGAGGAGATATATTCGAACCTTAAGGCCCAAAATCACACTATAGACCGAATAGACTTACTATCTAAGTTCATCGATGGTCTCGGACCTGCTTTCGACGGCTGGCAAGAATCGTTCTATCTCACACACTCCCTCACTGACGAGACGCTCACACTCTCGAAGGTTCAGGGCCTTGCCCATATGCAAGAGCAACTCATGCTCCGAAGTCGACCAACAGCCCCCCTAGCCTTCCAAGCACACACGAGTCAAACCCCCTATCGCCAACAGCACGACCAGCAAGGCCAACAACAATACAATAGACCATATTGTAGGCCATTGTAAACGTGCTGGCCACTGGGAAGACAGATGCTGGATCTTGCACCCCTACTTGAAGGAGATCTGGCGAAAGGAGAACCCTGAGAAAGCCGCAGAGCTGGATGCGCGCTCAGCTCATAGAAAGGACTTCAGAAAGCAACGCAAAGCCTATCAGAACAACTCCTCATCAGGATCTGCATTATCATCTGCGGCACCATCGGCGACAACAACAAATGGCAAGCCTCCTACTGAGTCAAGACAATATGCAGGAATGGCCATTCGCTCAACTACAGTCTAGCAACGAATGAGGTGGCTCCATAAGCTTCAACTTCATACCAAGCTGACCAGAGCACAATTGCACCTCAATAATCGTGGCCGAAACTCCCATAATTCCGATCATATCAGACGTTCCTCACCGCAGATCCATTCACTCTCATATTATCTCCTATTCGTTCCTTTTGGACTCTTTGCAGCCGCCGTGCTGTTCTTCTTTTATGGTCTTTTACTGCTTATGCAGCTCGCTCTTCAACCTCTACTGTTGGTATGGATATTGTTAGCCTCCATACACAACCTGCAAAAGAACTTACGCCATTCTACACGCAACCTGCTTCGCCGGCTGTGCCTCATTGCCTATCGGTGGCGGGTTCCCTGTATCATTCGCGTTCCTCCTCGCTCCTGCGCCTCTAAGCTCGCCAGACGGCTGTGCTTTATAGCCAAATTAGGCATCGACCTCTCCTCTGCAATTATCATCGATACTGGGTGTACTCAGCACATGTTTCGGTCAAGGGAGCTGTTTATCACCTATCGAGACCTTCGAGCTGACGAGAAGATTATCATCTCCGGAATTGGAGAAACCTGTCTCCAGTCAATAGGAAAGGGAGACGTATCCCTAAGACTGGCCGTTCTGGGAATCGAGAGAGAGCTTATTCTCACCAACGTCCTCTATGTCCCAGATTTACAAGCCAACTTACTATCTGGCTCACAACTTATTGATAATCGGGTTCATCTCCATCTGTCTGACCTTGGATGCGACTTTCACCACAACTCAGAGCTCATAGCTCATGCGTTTCGCAAATCCAGCCTCTTCTTTCTCCACATTTGGACCGACCATCAAGAAGGGCTTACAGCCTTTGCAGTTGACTATCAAACTAGCCATATATCATACAGCAGCTCACGAAACCCAGCCGAAAGATTGTGGCACGAAAGGCTTGGTCACATTAGCCCTCAAAACCTGCGAAAACTTCAAAGGATGTCAAAAGGAATAGACCTCACTCACTCACCAGACCTTTACGACTGCACCTGCGAGGCCTGTCTACGTGGCAGAATGCACGACGTCACGCATCGGGATTCCCTCGTCAAGCACGATACCAAGCCTCACGAAGTCATATTCTCCGATATCAAGGGACCTATGAAAGTGACTGGCTATGATGGATCGAGGTACTTCGTTACCTTCCAAGATGCAGTCAATAAAACAAGCGAAGTCTACCTAATGAAGTATAAGGCTGAAGTCCCGTTCTATTTTCGACAATATCGAGCGACGGTTGAACGAAGGGGAGGTCTTATCTTGCGTCTACATAGCGATGGCGGAGGAGAATATCTTGGACATACTTTTCAGCTAGAACTTGCAAATGAAGGAATCCAATTCTCATACTCGACCCCAGAGAGTCAACAGCAAAATGGAGCCTCGGAACGACTCAATCGCACGATACATGACCGTGCCTTCACCTTCATGAATAACTGTTCACTTCCTGAGAACTTCTGGCCAGAAGCAGTCAAACACGCTAACTTCATACGCAATATCCTCCCTGTTGAATCGTCGGAAACACAGACCCCCTACGAAATGGAGCATGGCGAAGCCTTTGATTACTCCTGGATTCGGACCTTTGGGTGCGATGTCTGGTACAGGGCCGGCAGTCAGAAGAAGTTCAGCTCTTACGTGGATGAGAAGGCAAGACCAGGAAACCTCGTCGGCTTCGAGGGTAAACATGTCATACGAATTCGAGATAAAGAGACAGGACGGCTTGTACGTGCCTCAGCTGTCCATTTCCAAGAGACTGTTTCGACAGTTCCCGGTAGCAATAAGCGTCGAATTCAAGAACAACATGTTGAGTACGGCTCCGATACTCCAGATATCGACGCTTGGTTTGAGGGAGAAGAAGCTCCACCTGATCGGGCCACCCGACGCAAACAGCATCGAGAAGAGAAACAGCTCCTCAAGAAAGCTCGAAAATCAAAGCGCCTTGCCACTGATAAGACACCCCTACGGAAGTCAAAACGTCTGGCGGCTACTGATGGGCCTCAACTACCTCTGAAGTATCGCGATTCTGTCGACATCAGGGAAAACCCGCCTGTTGCAGCATTCTCAGCGCTTGCCCACTTCTCGACCCCTTCCTTCAAACACCTCTATGCTATTCTCAGCAACTCCCATACGGCTGAACCTTACGAGCCGAGGTCATGGAAACAATCTACCCTCAACATTGATAGTGACAAATGGCACTCCGCCAGTGAAGACGAAATCGGCTCTCATGAAGCAAACAACACCTGGGCACTCGTGACCGACCTCTTAACCGCAAAGTTCTCGACGCTCGATGGGTGTTCAAGAATAAGCGCGACAGTAAAGGAAGGATCATACGATATAAGGCAAGATGGGTGGTAAAGGGCTACGAACAACAAGCTGGGGTTGACTTCAATGAGACCTTCGCATCTGTTGTGAAACCTATGAGCTACAAAGCGCTCTTTGCCATCGCAGCTGCACGAGACCTCGAGATCGAACAAATGGACGTCAAGACTGCTTTCCTTTACGGAAGCGTTGAGGAGGAGATCTACGTCAATCAACCTGAAGGTTTCGATGATGGGACTGGACGAGTTTGCCGCCTGAACAAAGCACTCTACGGCCTTAAACAGTCGCCTCGAGTTTGGTATCAAACACTCTCAGAGTTTCTTGTACATGCTGGTTTCGAACCCCTTAATTCCGACTCCTCAGTCTTCGTCAAAGGCTCCATGTATATCGCGGTCTACGTCGACGACCTCCTGCTTATTGGACCAGATATTACTGACATTGAGATCTTCAAAGCTCAACTCAGCGGACGCTTTAGCATGACTGATCTAGGTCCCGTTGCTCACTACCTTGGTATGAAAGTAACTCGAGATCGACAACTCCGCAAACTACGGCTCAGCCAATTCTCTTACCTCGAAGACGCTATTCGTAGCGCTGGTCTTTGGAACTGTTCCCCTCACCTCACGCCAATGGGAACCTCTCGTCTTCAACCGGCGGCGGCAGGTTATCAGGCTGACTCTGCGTTTAAGACTCGATACCAATCGCTGGTTGGCACCCTGATGTACGCTATGCTCGGTACTCGACCTGATATTGCCTTCGCGGTCTCCCTTGTCAGTCGCTTTGCTTCCAATCCCGACAAGTCTCATATGCAAGCCGTTCTTCGAATACTTTCCTACTTACGCGGCACACTCGACCTCCAACTCGTCCTCCAAGGAGAGATACAAGCGCTTCGGGGGTTCACAGACTCTAGCTGGGCAGACGACTTAGAAACTCGAAGATCAACGTCGGGATTTGTGTTCAATATTGGAAGTGGTGCGATTAGTTGGTCCTCAAAGCGTCAACCTACGGTGGCGCTCTCGACCTGCGAAGCAGAGTACATGGCACAGACAGTTGCAGCAAAAGAAGCCATTTGGTTGCGGCAACTCCTTCAAGAACTATCTCCGACTGACGAATCCCCTTACGCAACGATCATTTACGCCGACAACCAAGGTGCTATTGCTCTTGCAAAAGACCCTAAGTTTCACGCTCGAACCAAGCACATTGCGCTCCGACATCACTTTATTCGCGAGAAGATTGCAGATGGAGATATTGAATTGGAATACATACAAACAAGTCGACAAATGGCTGATGGTTTTACTAAGGCGCTGCCGAAAGATGCATTCTATGCATTCTGAGATGCCCTGGGTTTAGAGAGATATTAATGCTCTTGTGATCTTCATATTGTTACCTATATTCAGCTCAAGGGGGACTGTTGAAGTGGGGTTCCCGTTAGCGTGTTTTGCTTTTTAATCGGGTGGAACCTCTGACACTTTTCTATATAATTGTCGCTTCCCCACCCTCTTAGAAGGGTATGCTCAATCAAGATCATCATCAAATCATACTTATTTTCACAGCGGACGGCGTTGTCGAGGTAATTTGGAGACGATATTCTTAAACCAGTACTCTTCTTTTAAGGCTTGAGCACGATTTGTATGTATATTACGTACATCTTCCGCTGCAGAAAGAAACGACTCGTATTTGTGAGCAATTTGGCGGGTACCCTGGCCTTTGGTAAGAACCCCATGATGTTGAACCCACGAATTCGACCCCTCTTTTCGCTTTGAGCTCTCCTTCAACGCCAGAATCCTTGCTTGCTCTCTCTCCATTATTAGGTGTGACTTCAAGATCTTTGGCTCCGTTGATTGTTGATATGCAAGCCATGATCGATGAAAAGAAGGTGTTAAATCGACTCCTGGAGCCTCGGCGTCTGCCATTCGACGATTTAGGTATGCTAGGTGTGTAGCTCGATTTGGAGTCGTTGGAGGACGTTGAAAAGGCTTTGGAGTCGTAGGGCGGTCGATTTGTTGAGATAAACTTGTTCCTTCACTTGCTTGAAAGATCTTCATCTTCTCATACACTATATTTGGGTTGAATGGTGATAGACCTGATTTCTTCCATGCTGAGAGTATGTTGCGTTCGCGGAATGTCTTGCTTCGGATAGAGTTATAGGCGTTTAAAAAGTCGACTTTGGTGTAGGTAACGTCGCCGTATTGAATCACTTTGTGTATATCTTCTTGATGCCAGTGTTTGAGAGGTTGAAACATGCCAATATCGAGAGGTTGAAGTAAGTGTGTGCTGTGTGGAGGAAGCTGAAAAGGTATGATCTTGTGTTGCCAACAATAAAAGATAAACTCGTCGCTAACGTGTGAACCATGGCCATCAAAGCTAAGAAGTCGCCATGTGCCTTTGCACTTTTTGAACGTATTATTATGGAAATGGATGAGATATTTCATAGCTAACGCGTCGTTTGTGTAGCCGGTAGGACTAGTAGCAAGAAGAGTTTGATGGTGAAGGTCGTTATCGAAATACTTCTCAAGTAACACCTCTCCTTTGAGAATCAGCATAGGAGGAATCGTTGTAAGAGTTGGGGCCATTGCTCCCGGCCCCCCTTAAGCGAACCCCTCAGATTTGACCCCCTTTATTCAACTAGGAATAACTCGATCAATTATTAATAGAATTGACTCAAAATTGAAGCTATAAATTAATGAATAGTTGCTAATCCTCTAACTGTAATAACGTCTTCTAATTTACAAGTCAATCTCTCAGTATATCGCCGGTAATCACGTACATCAACTTGATCCCAGAGCTTCTGAATCTCCCTCTTCAACTCGTCGATTGTAGTCGGCACAAAAGGCAATTTCTTCAGCTCTTCTTTTATCCACCGCCAGACCTTCTCAATTAGGTTCAAATCAGGTAAAAAAGGAGGCCAATTAAACCCTCGAATGCCGTGCTCGAGTCGGGGTAATCGGGCATGTCCCAGATGGACCTTTGCCCCGTCCTCCATAAAGATATACTCGGGGCCAAGTTCATCAAACTTCGGGAAAACAACTCTCTCGAGAACCTAATAAAAATAAACCTTTAAGGTTATACCTTTCGAGCCTTTCTCCTTCTCGAGAAACACAAGGGGAGACTTCCAATCCCAGCCTATCGCCCCCCAGATCATTATCGAGACTCTCCCTAATCGATATACTAACTTAATACAATCGGGACAGCGCTTCTCATCGGTTCTTCGAGTAACCCAGACTCGACCGGTCTTTCCGAGCTCAAATATGCACTCGTCGCTCCATATAACCTTCCTCCAGTCTCCCCCTCCCTCTCGAGAGGCTGCCCGATCAGATGTCCCCCACCAGCGGTGCGATAAAGCAAACTCGAGGCGTTTCTTTACTTGCTTTCGAGAGATAAAAGGTCTCGGGCAAGCAATACATCGTCGATAGCCTGCGCGACGAAGCTCTCGTCAAATAGTTCGTGCCGAAGCTTCGATATTCAAGTGAGCTCTCACTTGCTCAAAAGATAACCGACGAGTAGACCAATTCTTTGCGATATATCGAATAATTTAACGAATGTGACACCTCGAGATTAATCTTTGCCTCGTTGACTTTCCCTTCCGCTGAGTTCGAGAGGTTTCGGCATAAATCCAGCGTCGAACTGTCGTGCGAGAAATACCTGTTATTCGCGTAATCTCGTGAGCCGAATTTCCCGCTTTCCACAAAGATCGAACCGTAGAACGTGCAGGAGTACTCCATTCGCTTTGAGGTGTTTTTCGCCACGAGGGTAAATATAATTGAGTCTCCATTTCGAGTTTAAAGAGATTCTATAAGAGAATCGTGAAGATATAGATATTTAAATCGAAAGTACTAGAATTGAGGATGCGGGGCCGACCTCGCTTAAGGGGGGCCGGGAGCAATGGCCCCAACTCTTACCATCACCGCAGATAGTTTCTACTGCAGTAAGACTCTCTCTATTATCTGGATCTGCCAAATAGACTGCTTTTGTGTTGAGAAACGTAATAACAATACGTCCAGCGCATACCCCGATCCGAAAGCCTGTCTCGTCCATGTTGTAAAGGTCTGCCGCCGTCAAACCATACTTGATCATCGTATCGTAGAACTCCAAAAAATGCTCCGCCAAATCTTCTTTCTTTGTAGCAGCTTTCCGTTCCTGTGCTAACGTCTTTGCACGTATGGTTTTGTACCATTTGCTATTGCGTTTGAACCATCTGTCTGCCCACTGAGAATTGAGGGTTCGCGTTGATCCAGAGGCCTTGAGAATCGAGTTTGCGCCAGCACGAATACTAGACTTTGTAGCTTGATGACCGATATATATAAGGAACGATATATACTCTTTCAATCCATCATCTTGCTCTTTAGAAAGAGCCTTGTTGTGCCCGCCTTTGGTGTGTTGAGGAAGTCGACCTGCTCGTCGGGCGTTAAAAAGTCGCAAAGGAACAACGAAATCTTTGGCAAGAGGATTTTTTTGTTTGAAAGCTACGGCCTTCCGTATTCTTTCCTCCATCTGCGAGTCGTATTTGGTCATGGTGGCGTTGAGTTATCGCGAGTTGAAGTTTGGAGGGAGAGAAAATTGACCGTATTGCTGAAAATTGACCGTATTGCTGAAGTGCACTAGTTACCGAAGGGGCTCATAACTAGTGCTACCGATTAGGTGCACGGTTAGAGGGAGAGGGAGTGAAAATTTCTCATTCGTTTTTAAGGATGTACTTTTCCAGTGAGGTACAGATGATGTACATACATCCTTCTCAAGGTGGCAGCTACCAGTGAGCTGAGTTCGGTTGAGGTTACACTCATCAAGCAAGCTCTGCCAGCCATGCAGAGAGGGAGATATGTCACATGCATGCAGTGCTGCCCAGCTTACCTGTACCTGTACTTGCTTTCCTGCTGGCTGGCTGGCTATGGAATGAGATTGAAATGGCCTCATTGTAGGAGGGATGATTGGAAAGATGTGGCATCGTGAGAACCAGATGAGTGTGCGTCGCGGCGGCGGCAGCGAGGGGTCGACGACGAGGTGAGGTGAAGTGTGCGCGCTGTGCAGCCCGTGCTCTGTCTGTTGGGGGATTTGGGTTTGGATAAGGGTGAGAGCGTAATCGGCGGCACGCCTCGGTTGGAGAGGAATGTGATGTATCGTTTTTGTTTAATGGTGAGAGCTTCTGAGTGAGAGTTTTATTTGATGGGTTGAATTGGGTTGGGTTAGGTTGGATTGGATTGCTGAGGGGGTAATATGGATGAATGTACTTCCCGCCGACGGCATGAAGAGATAGAGTGATATGGGACGTTTTCCTGACATGATGTGCCTCCGTACAAGCTATGTACTCTGAGGCTTTTATTTTCTTTCTTTGTTTGGTTCCTTGGGGATTGGACGGTTGAGTTGAGTGCTCATGTCGGTGTTACACTCGGGATATTCGATTTGATAGGAAAGGGGGGGGAAAAATGGGTGAACTCGGATCACATCCCGAACCCTCGCCTGGTGTGAGATGACGACGAGACGATAGGGGCATCCTGGCTGAAAATCTGCTGAGGTTGAGTTCAGCGTCGCGATTGTAGGGATGTATGTCTCAGCCCCGACTGTCTCAATGCTTATCTTTCACCGGCCACATCTTCAGTTGTGCCTCACTTCTAGATCGGATCGTACAAGATGGGTTAGTGACTTCCGAATTTGTTGATTGGCATTAACATGGCCCATGTATGCAACGGTCCAGCTCCTCCACATCATCGCGGATCTCAGCTGGCTGCAGCGGGAAAGACTCCTGGAAAGCTCCATAGGCATGCGAGGTGATTGTGGAGCTCGCTACAGGCTTCCGACTAGTGAGTTCAGTCTGTGTATTGGGTCTACGATTCCCGAGATGATAACATGGCCCTCCATCTGCTTACAAACGCTGCATTATTATCAGCTTTCCAACATCGGATTGAATTCCAGCTCTTCTACTCTATATTCACTCGCGGAACAAAGAACTCCATATAAGATCGTTCGTCACAAATCTACTCCCCTCCTATCTCGTATTGTCGCTTCCAGAGACGGCATATCCTCGAAGCGTAACACAAAACTAGAGACTTGGGCAGTCAATCACAATGACACCCACAACACCCAATGGTTCTCGGGAGGACCTCAATCGACATATGAACCCTCCACAATCAGTCTTCCACTCATTCCTACGAGCTTTCTGCACTTTCTACCCAACATATGCCATGTCCGACACGACGGTAACGCTTCCTTTGAACGAGGGCGATATCATCTTGGTCCATTCGATACATACAAGCGGCTGGGCTGATGGAACGTTACTCGTGTCTGGCGCCCGAGGTTGGCTGCCGACGAATTACTGCGAAGCTTACGATCCAGAATCGATGCGGAATCTGTTGAAGGCGTTGTTGAATTTCTGGGATCTGATGCAAAGTAGCAGTATGAGCAACAGCGAAGTGTTTGGAAACCAAGAATTGGTGAGAGGAATTATCGCAGGAGTGCGATATTTACTAGTCAGTAGTAAGCACGAGGTTGGAGTGATATTTGCTGACAATCATAGGAAAAATCAAACTGCTTGACGAGAAAGTCACACCTCGTTCAAGGCAATGAAGGACTTCGAAGGAATCGGAAAGTACTGTTGTCAGATCTTTCGGCATTAGTAACGACGGCGAAACGATTACAGGAGTACGCAGCGGGAGCACATCCTACGCAAGCCAAGGCGGAAGATGTCAACAATACGATTGATGAGATGATAAGAAAGGCGTTCAAGATCGTAACCAGGGGTGTACGGTTCCTTGACGTCCTAGAAGATGAGCTGCGGTCACGGCAGCAACCAATTCACAGGGTAATGGCAACAGTAGTGGAGAAAGTGTACAATCCCCCAACACCTCCAGCAGATTCGACGTCATTCGAAGGAGCACAGCATGGAGACTCTGCATACGATGCGGCATCCCGCAGGAGCTCGAGTCGCAGTTCGGAAAGCGGCTTGGGATCACAACGGCCCGAGGAGCAGCAAACAAAACGACAGTCATCCAAAAGGATGACGAGCAATTTCTCTTCCAATGGTTCCACAGTATTCTCGACAAATGGCTCGACCGGCCGGTCCTTATCCATGTCAAGGCCGTCTTCGATGCCAGTCAAGAGACAATCGTTCTCTCACAGACTGTCGGCATCAATTCAAGCAGCACAGAGACAAAATCTGGTCTCGGAACGACTCAATGCCAGTCATGATACCTTCCTCTCGTATCTGGGATCATTCATTGGTCGACTGCATCTCCAGTCGCAATCATCTGCTGATCTCATTTCGACGGTACGACAATCTGTTACAGCAGGAGGAGAGCTGTTGACTGTCGTGGAGGTGATTTGTGCACACGATAATCAGAGTGCTGAGGCGCTCAATCCATCACGAAACGCCAGGTACAACAGGGTCAACGAATTAGTGCTTGATGCACATGAGATCATCACAATGTCGGGGATAGAAGATGAGGAGGTGGTCATGCCTCAGGAGAACGGTAGACTTCTCAAGGCGGCCACGGGATGTGTGAAAGCTGCTGGCGAGTGCGATGCGAAGACTAAATTCGTGATTGAGCGAATCGGAGATTTTGAGTTTGAATCCGAGAGCGATGGGCTTGGTAGTGATATAGCGTCAATTGGCGTGGTTGTGGAGAAGAATAAGGAATCAGCACCACCTCATGAGGACTTGCCCCCAGAACCAGCAAGGCAGCCACCTCCCCCTCCTCTTATCATCCCGAGTTACGAAAAACCTCTCCCAGATGTCCCACTGGGATCCCCCGAGGTCGAAGAACCAGGTCCACGACTGTCGCCGAGGGCATGGGAGCCAGTCGCCGAGAACGAGACTGTTAAGAGCGCAACTACGGAATCGTCAGCGCAATCGTCGAGAATGTCTGTGTTACCTCCACTACCGAATATGACTAGCCCATTGTTGACTCAGGATGATTACAGCCCATCGGAGCGTTCGTCAGGATACGATAGTGAATTCCAATCTTCGTTCCAAACTGGTAACATTGCTGTCTCGAGCTCCGGTACCAGCAGTACCTATCTCAGCAGTATGCTCGACTCCGAGTCAAGCATGCTCTCCCAAACTTCAACTCGCACGACAACCCCAGATAATTCGGTCTACGTTCCAAGAAATCAACCTTCGATCTCCGATCTCAGCATGACTGGAAGCAAGTCGACTGTTGCTGACGACCTAGACGTCGGAGAAAACAAGATGTTGGAGAGGACCTTTGCGCACGAGTTGCTTCACAACAAGGAAGGTCAAATCACGGGCGGTACCCTCCCAGCTCTCGTAGAGAGACTCACTACCCATGATTCAACACCTGATTCGATCTTTGTTTCGACTTTCTACCTCACCTTTAGATTATTTGTCACACCACTTGAGCTCGCTAAGGCCCTGGTTGACAGATTCGATTACGTTATAGAGAGCCCTCACATTGCTGGCCCTGTACGGTTACGTGTGTATAATGTGTTCAAGGGATGGTTGGAATCGCATTGGAGAGATATCTCGGATCACGAGGCTTTGGAAGTCATCCAACCATTCGCCAGCGAGAAACTCGAAAAGGACATTCCCAGAGAAGGCCGAAGATTGTTGGAGCTGGCACAAAAGGTATCTTCCACAGATGGACCCCTCGTACCCCGCTTAGTTTCCTCAATGGGAAAGACATCGACATCGATTGCGCAGTATATCCCAGCTGATACCCCTCTACCACCTGTCAACTTGACCAAGGGTCAGATTGGTGCATTAAAGAACTGGAAGATGGGTGGAAGCAATCCATCCATTCTGGAATTCGATCCTCTGGAATTGGCGAGACAATTGACCATCAAGGAGATGACTATTTTCTGCTCGATTATGCCAGAGGAGCTCCTGGGATCCGAATGGACGAAGCGATCTGGATCGAATGCGGTCAATGTCCGGGCTATGTCGACACTCTCGACTGATCTTTCCAACTTGGTTGCCGACACAATCCTTCAGTATGATGACGCAAAGAAGCGTGCAGTTATTATCAAGCACTGGATCAAGATCGCGCACAAGTGCTTGGAGTTGAACAACTACGATTCGTTGATGGCTATCATCTGCTCTTTGAACTCTTCAACTATCATCCGATTGAAGAGAACCTGGGATATGGTTTCGCAAAAGCGAAAGGATATGCTCCAGGGCCTGCAAGCAATTGTTAAGCCGGATAAGAACTACGCCGTTCTTCGAAGAAGACTCCACGACCACGTGCCTCCTTGTCTACCATTCGTCGGAATGTACTTGACGGATCTTACATTTGTTGATGCTGGCAATGCCGCGCAAAGACAACTCCCAGGTCTCGGTGACGGTGAAGGAATCTCAGTCATCAACTTCGACAAGCATACCCGAACAGCAAAGATCATTAGCGAGCTCCAACGTTTCCAGATCCCATGCCGATTGGCAGATGTCTCCGAGTTACAAGAATGGATCCAAGCGCAAATTGTCCGCGTCAAGTCCTCATCTGAGAACGAAAATGTCCAACAATACTACCGCAAGAGTCTCCTCCTCGAACCCCGCGACCCACCACAACCGAGACCCAGTCCCATCGATCGTCAGAACCCCTTCTCGAACAACCGAACCGACAAATTCGATCTGTTCGCCTAGACACACTCGAGGGAGGGGTAGAATACGAATGTGCAATCGATAAAATACTTCTTAACGGCTGAAACCAGACCACTGCGTACTCACGCAACGTACACCGAATTTCACCCCATTGTGATCGATCCATACCTTCCTCTTTGATTTGATACCCAACAGACACAGTATGTAGATAGTGTTCAATGAATTATTATATCCTTTGGATATCCTTTTCCGGGATAGCAGAGGCATAATCCATCGAATTATGGAGTGATGAGAAAGATTGAACAACTTCGCAAGATGCGTATTTCGCTGATTTAGCGAACTTCAAAGCGAGAAAGATCGAGGAAAGCATATTTCTGTCGTCGATTGCATACAACTAGACATTTACCATGATGTGAAGAGTGGCAGCGAAGGTCTCTGCGATCTTTCCGGACGTTCAATCTCAATAGCATAAACCCTATCGTCTCCTACGTTCGACTATGACCGTGAAACCCCATGTCGCTCGACTCTGCAGAGTTGGCCCAGCTCAGTTCTATGCATGATGCCCAATGCCGTAATTTGTCGCCACAACTACTCCAAGGCGGCGTTCTCTCTGGTTGCACCCCTCAACTCGCGCAGCTTTCGAGGGAGCTGTCAGCTAAGGGCCCTGCTCACGTATTGCGATGAAGTTTAAGGCTGTATGAACTAGAAGAAAGAAGATGCTGTGTATACAAAATTGGATTTCAGGTGGGAGACATTTGGAAGCTCAGCGTACTGGATCATGAGCAAAACTGCAGGAAGCCCGCCACATGCCGATGACCTGTTTACAGCGTTGCAGCCGAGGAAGTCTGCAACATGCCCTCTCCTCTTACAGAATTGATCACACAACTTGTGGCCCTGCATCCCACATGGCATCCCCTTGAAGCCTGGGCTGTACTCTGCAAACACCTTTGTTCCCGGTCACAAAAATGAGACGAGAGAATGAAGCAACAATTGTCCTAATAAACACTAAACTCCTCTTTCACCAGAATCTCCTCCCATGCCGCCGTAGAATCCTTGAGAGGACCCAGAGAAAGAAGAAGATATGTCAGGCAACCGGGAGTCAACGGAACCACCTTGCTCGTAGTTCGAGGGGTGGCGTGCAAAATATGTGATCACTGAAGGTCCTGAGCTCTAGATGTATCAGAACCAATGCCTATGACCGACTTGTATCATTGTGTCCTATACGCGCCGGCCTCATAACTTTCGGACTTGACCGCGGGGTAGAGGCCTGGAGAGTATGAAAATTGCCCTGGATAACCTCCGGTTGGGTGACCTTGCCCAAGACCATCATACTGCCCGTAACCATTGTACATGCTTGAGTTTGACCCATACGTGATGGGAGGTGTGGGAAGCGACATTGGCCGGTGTGAAATTGTATGGTTGGTCATCTCATAGCCATTGCGGGCATACGGGTAGTTGGCGTAAACAGAGCTGTCGTCAATTCGTTCCATAGAGTCAACCTCGTCGATTGGTGTCCGGAAGTTTTGCTTCGTTATGAGATCAGGCCTTGGTGTGATATGCTGGAATCTGGGACCCGGTGAAGGAGTCGTGAATTTGTTGTTCATAACATCGGCAACGGTGTAGTATGAGACAAGATGGTGCGAAACGCCTCCAACTGTAAGGCTGACCGTCTTCTTCACCAGACCTTCCTCTTTGAAGCCATATGAATCCACCAAGGATCCAATCAAGGAGCGTTCTGTTTCCTTACTGAGAGAGTTGGGGTTTTGAGGATCGAAGGTCGAAGCTGCTGCTGAAGTTTGATTGTACCCACTGCTCATGCCACTTCCTCCAAATGGTTCCGGCTTGCTGATGCCTGGGGATATCTTACTGCGCTTCATTGCCCTCTTCTTTTCTCCAGGCGGGAATGGTCATTCGAGGTCACGGTAGACAAGGAAGTTTCCCAAGATTCGACTAGGGCTCCATGGCACACCATCAGTCCACTGTTTGATGCCTGATGAATGTTCCTCATAGATAAAAACATTTCCACTCTTGATCAGACTGACCCTGTCACGATCGTGTGGACGGCGCGCAACATGGTTCAGTGCGCCGCTGAGACAAGCCTCGAAAAGGAGGAGAGCATCTTGAGTAGAAGCAATATGACCAAAGAAGGTCGGGGAGAGTGGTGATGCAGATGCCATGGTCGATTTCTTCGTCCTTCTGCTTGCGAGATGGGGAACTTGAGTTTGGTATCAGATAAGGTCGGGGTTTCCTTAAATGGAGGAGATGCTTCTGTTAAGACTCCTCGGAACATAAAGAGGATCACCTGCAAGCCCACATGGCTCCCCCGGCGACGGAGCTTATAAGTGTCTAGGAACCGCTTGGTGCCTTCCGGTTGGTGGCATTGATAATTAGGGCTGGAATTTGAGCACTTTGAACCCTGAATCGACCTCTTCCCTCTTGAATCGAATGAATCAACTTGCAGATTCATATTCAATGAATCTGAATCAATTATTTACAGATTCATTCAGGGTTCAATTCATAGGGTTTTGAATCCATCGGTACAATGTAATCCCGTGTCACGTGTGGGGTAATATGGGCCCTGGAGCAGTTCGACGTCACGAAAGCTACCCCGCCATCCAACTCTACACTTCACGAATTTTTAAGCTTCCTCGCAGCCGATACTATTATGCTTCAGCATTCTAAATACACTGCATTGTGGCTTTCAAATGATGCTATTACCAAGTTATTTGGAGTAATATTCGAGTTTTGGCAGACAAGTGACGATTTTGACCCTCCATTTTACCCCTCCTTTTCGACATATATCACTATACCACCAACCACATACTAGTTCGAGCGGGCTGTAGGAATGATATGCTATTACTTATACCTATACCTATATAGACTCTCATCTCTATTTTTGTACAGTTTGGAGAACGGTAAGCTTGCATTGTTTATAATAATGTTTTCCATGTCCGAATGACTGCGGTTTTCCAAACTTCAATAATTTCTCACCGTCGCAATTCAAGAGTTATAACTATACTGTTTTAAATTATGAATATTCAAGTCAGCAGCTTTCGAGGGAATCAATTGTCATTCAGTTTGAACAATAATTAAGTGTTGAGTAAATTTTTCTAGATTTCTAGAGAAAAGTTATATGTTAATGCTAGACATTTCTTGAACCAACTTGATGCACTTATATTTTTGCCAGCGTGAGCAAAATTAATCATATAAGTCAATTAATATTTGATTAATTTGATTTGACTTGATTTGATTTTGATTAATTAATCTAGATTAATCTAGATTAATCTGATTAATGACGTTTTTCTTTAGATATTTATATATAATATAAGAATAGATTAAATAAGCGAGTATTTTAATAAATAAATAATGAATTAAACAATAAACTAACTAATAAACTAACTAATAAACTAACTA
>MU270761.1:0-21656 GCA_021432625.1 Leptodontidium sp. 2 PMI_412
GCTCCCGAGTCAATTCGTAGGATTCCAGGAAGTCCTTCTGTTCCAGATCTTTCTCCCTGTTATCCGAAACCAGGTTTTATCCTACTTAGCCCATAGATGTATCCGCTAGAAGCTAGTCATACATTCTACCACCGTTCTTCGTAAACATAGCTGACTTTCAGTGACTATTCCATAAGCTCATTAGCATATCTATCGATATGAAATTGAATTAGTATGCCGGGAGGGAGGTTTTCTTACCAAAACCCTGACGGAACGAGCCCGGAAGGACCCATCGCAGAGTGGACGCGCCACTTGCACTCTGCAGTCGATGGAGAAACTCACAACCATACAAGCCTTCGCTGTGATGTACTTGGTCGACTGCGCGCGTGGCAATACCTTGCGGGCCGCGGCCTACCTAAGAATAGCAACACTTAGTCTCCCAAGGGGTATGCAGAGTCGTGGAAAGCGACTACGCGTGGAGTGAAAAATATCAATATGTTAGCCGAAATCCACTGTAGCTGTCCCATCCTCGCTAACTACTCTCAGTGAATGGGTTCAGATGACCTTTCAAGTACCATCAGTGATCGAATTCGCAGCATATGATAGCATCGAAGAGACAGAGTGCTATTTTGGAAGACGACAATTGGTATCCTTATCGACATGCGAATGAACAACCGGAGGCGTGTAGGAGTCTCCTGGCAACAACGAACAGGGAAAAGTCGAAGTTGATGGCGATTCTCCAAGACATCGCGACAATGACTTATACCCAGCGAGGACCGTCTATATCTGCGAGGCAAGTCCTCCACCAATATGGCAGGTTGCGGACGTGGCGAGATGAGCTACCAGAAGAGGAACACTGGTGCACTTCCACATGTGCTTTACTTGCTGTGAGTTCGACAAGCCTAATTGCGTGGAATTATTTGACGAGCTAGAATACTCCATGCTACGGCAGTTGTCCAACTACTGCGACCATTACTCGAATTCGAAGACTTTCCATCTTCTCTGATTGAGGGAGTCATCTGGGAGCATGCCCAGCACGGGATCGTGTTACTCGACAGACATTATCGTCCCCAGTACGCTTTTCGATATCAACCCATACTCCAAATACTCGCAGCTCTGCAACTGACCGACGTGATTGCCCGATTCTTCCGGGACAGAACAGATGGCGATAG
This sequence comes from Leptodontidium sp. 2 PMI_412, assembly GCA_021432625.1. NCBI lineage: Eukaryota > Fungi > Ascomycota > Leotiomycetes > Helotiales > Leptodontidiaceae > Leptodontidium > Leptodontidium sp. 2 PMI_412. The sequence goes on from MU270761.1 coordinate 1,152, forward strand.
TAAGGATGGATCGTGAACAGCTTGCGGTCAGGGCCATTTGGGCCTACGAGGATTTGGAATGTACGAAACGGAGCAAAGAGAAAGGAGAACTGATGAACGATCACAGGACTGTAACTGAATAAACTGCATGGACTGAGACAATTGGTTGCCAAAGATGTACTAGACAACGCTTCTCCTCTACGTTTGCTTCCGCGGCCGACCTCGAGGTTTCTTCCCTTGCTGGCCACTCAATGTTTTGGCTTCCACACTCGCTTTCTGCTTGGTCATTGATCCTAGTCCGCCTCGCTTGTTGTTGACCCCGCGTTGTGCTCGAATGCGGGCCTCGAACTTATCTACCAACTCCTTTGCATAACCCAGTGAGTGCACAGGCAGTAGTGTGGGGTGCCAATCCACCAAGTAATACGAAACACCATCAAAGTTCTCTTTACCAATAATCTCACGGACGTCCCAGTCCGGGTCGACATCGGTAACCACTGGGCAGACTTCAAGTTCTATTGGAGAAGTGACTTCAGAGGCAGGGGTACTTCTAGAAGAGCTGGTAAGTCTGGCGTCGAGAGAAATGCTAAGCGTCCCATCATCCTCTTCACTATCCTCGTTGGCCACTGACAGAGTCCCAGATGGCTGCGATAGGTCATTACAGCAGACTGTCCCGCGGCCTTGTGGGGTGGAAACCTTCCGCCGCTTGGAGCAGATGCCGTCCGCTCTTGGCTCGCCGGAATCGCCTTCCTCATCATCGTTACGAGGAAGCAGTGATGTGACAGGATCACCTGAGGTGGAGGTGGAGGTGGAGGGAGGAGAGTTGGACCTCTGTCGTTTGATGGTCTGATGAGGCGTGGTTTTACCAGTGGCATTACCACTATCCCCATGCTCGTGGATCATACGAGTGGAAAGTATAGGTAGGTGCTCCATGTCGAAGGTACCCCAGCCTGGTTGCCCACCTTCCACAATGCAACGAGCATGTCCGGGACCGAGATTGTTATACTCTTCCGACACGTCATCGCATTGTAATATAATTGGTTCATCTGTAATCTCGTGAGCAAAGATTCCGTGCACCCCACCCAAGGAACTCAGCTCGCCTACCATAGGTACTACCAGCTTGAGATCCACGAGATCCAAGAAGACTGTCATCCAGGGCTTGATTGTTACCCTGTCCTACAGTGCTCTCCACAGTCGGTAGCTCTTCCGCCGATTCGAGCTTGTAGTTTGAAGACAGTAATCGTGGCAAAGGTGAGACTTCATTATCGATATCATTATCGAACCCACTCCTCGGTGTTATCGAGGCTGTCGTATAGTCAGATGAGTATAGGAGACATTATGGGACTTTCTTCTGAACACATGCCTTGAGTTCCTACTAGATTATCCTTATAAACCTGTGTACCTTGAACTGTGGCCACGCTATCTCTAACAACCTGCTGACACCAGTCATTGTCGCCTGCCGCTCTTCCTAACGCTGGCAGCGCTTCAACTGGTACGCTACTTGAGTTGGTCGCCAAATTCTTGTTAAATTTGGAAGAGGAATTCCGAATGCTGATTTTCGATGGTGGTTTCGGATCGTAGTAAACAAAAGCAAAGGCGGTCATGTTGAGAATAGAGTAAACGCAATAGAGCGCCTTCGGAATCCGATCAGTAGATGAAGAATGCAGACTGAACAGACCATGAAGGGGGGATTGGAGGCTTTTATAGACCTGTTAACCTGTACACTCCCAAGACCTGCTCTATAGGCTACATCTGTGGTCCTTCTCTGCTGATCCAGTACCTCACTGCTATCCTTTCCGTGAGATGCCACATTTGCACTTTCGCGCCTCAAATCCTTGTCTCAATCGCTAGGAGAGATAAAAACACCGATGGCCAATAGGAAGTCTGTTTCGAGAATCTGCTTCGTATTTGGAGCCCTTCGTGTCAGGGGCTCTCCTACAAGGCGTCTCAGGGTCACCGAACCGGGTCGTACGTCACCATGCTGTGAAAAGCTCTTCCGCAGATCCGAAATGACTTGCCTGAATCAGCAATATCTGGTCGCCGTAGGGGGGAAACTGGGCAGTAGAGACTCCGTAAAACCTCCCCAGAGCATCTCAGCTGGCAAAAAGGCCTGTTGCTCTGGGACGACCCACTCCGTGCTAGCTCAGCCAGCCTTCCCCTGGAATAGTCTGCTACATCACCCACGCCATGCCCAGACGCCAATACGTAAGCTCGGTATCCTGAGATCCTTCGAGTCTCTAAGTCTGGAAGTGTTTGCCGAATACGGAAATCAAGAGGTGTTCCAGACCCTCCCAAAACCAAAACCTGCTGAGTGTTCATATAGGTAGTCGACTTGGCCGGCCTCGCTCTGATTGCCCCCCTCCCCTAGTGTCGCCACGTCATCCACTTGAGCTTAGGTTTTCCGTTCCTAAAGCGTTGCTGTACGGAAAAGTGCCGCCTGCCTTGAGCCCTCCTCTTCCTTCTCAAGGCACTCCTGAATCCTGACAAAGAGCGAGACCTTCGCAGAAACCTGGCGGACACTAGACACACAGGTGATTCCTTAAGGGGAGGAGGCGGCGGCAGAGAAGAATGCTGTGCTCACGAAGAGTGGCTTGCCATCATCGACCGTGGATCCATCCTAGGTGAACGGGAAGCACTGCCGTAGTGGTATACGCGTCGCAGAGCGTCGGCAGCTCCGAAATGATCTGGGTTAGAGCAGAGTCAGTACAAGGCAGATTCTTGACGGTGACGCCAGCGAGAGAACATTGAGGGGCACTTACAAAGGGCACAAGGGCACCAAGGGCACCAGCTAATCAGAGCGCAGGCCTAGCCTGGTGGGGGAAATTTGAGGCGTGGTGAAGGTAATAGGGCCGGCTCGTGAGCCATGGGATGATCGCGAAGGTCTGACGGCGAGGGTGGCATGTGGCTAGCGCATTGGAAACTTGGTGAAGGACGAGAGAAGGTGAAGTTGGAAACAGCGCTGGATTTATACACGAGGTGGGGTCTCAAGGGGAGCTAGTAGGGGTCGCGACCACTCGTTCCGGCCGTCCCAGAGCAGCACGAGCGCTAGAGCAGCCAGGCCTTTAGGCGAGAGATTCCCTGTTCAGGAAATCCCGGTTTCCTGATGCGGAATCACCGACACGCAGAATATTAGTTTTAAGTTATTATATAAATATATATATGTTTCTTTATATAAGTTATTAAATAATAATTTTACAATTATTATAAGTAAGGTAATTTACTTCCGCTTTAAAATACTAACTTAGGGTTATATATAATCAAAGATTAATCATGATTAATCATAATTATTAATCAAATCAAATCATAATCAAGGTAAAAATCTATTAATCAAATCAAATCAAATCAAATCAAATCATGATTAATTGATTATTAATTGATTAATATGATTTTTTTTTGGTTACGCTGGTAAATTTTATAAACATGTTTCCCCTCCCGTTATTATTAAGACTATTAAATATACAACTTAATAAGCTCTTAACTTCCCTTTACTAAGAGTACTTATTGCGGAAGTTACTAAGATAATATAAGAAAGGCTTAATAAAGGAGTCTTAGAGTACTCCGAGGGATCTTACTGTAATACTTAGTTCTTAGTTCAAAAGAAGGAGTCAAGGAAATATAAATTAATTAACTCGGCTACTATATTAAATACTATTACTCGCAGGGATATAAACCTCCCCTTATTTATTAATGAGTTTTTTAACGAGTTTACTAGTTACTATATTACAAGTCTCGTTGACTTGTATTCCGGGTATAATTAATAAGTGCTTTATTAGTCTAGCAGGGATATAACTGTTTTTTATATTCTTTATATTAAACTAGTCCGAAATATGACACTTCTACAAGGCGCTACTAATTCTGTTACATAATTTGTTCGAACAATTACACGTATCTTAAAGAAGCTAGTCCTAGTAGTTATAATATTATTTTTAAACTATATCGGTGTTAAAGGCCAATATATAAACTACGACTAAGTTAAAGCCTTACTAGGGATTAAAAAGTTTATTTTAAAGTATATTAAGAACCTTAATATAACTCTTGAACGCTTAGAGCGTATTAGAGCTACGATTAGGCCTAAGTCACAATTTTATTTTAATAGTATAGACATTGTAAGGTACACTTGTAACTCTAGAGGGAAAGAACTATTTATAAGATACTTTATTAAAATTAAGAATTAATAAGAACTAGTAAATCTTATTAAAGTCAAGGTATTCTTAGGACTTATTATTTACTTTTAAATTTAAATTAAGAACTTTCGCTTAATTGCTAAACCTTTGTACGTACTCTTATAAAAAAGAGTTAAGTTTTACTAGGAACCCGATTTATAAGGCAAGGCTATAACTAAATTATAGGACGCTTTATATTTATCCTTAGTCTTATGTCAAATAGACTATAGAGAGGGAGCTAGTGAAATTGTAGTTAGAGTTAACTTTAGTAGAACTAGCTAAGGCGGCTTCTTAGGCTAAAGAGAACTGACTTTAAATAAAATACGCCTTATAAGGTATGAGAGTAAGTTCTGGAGTAAAACTAAAGTTAAATATAATGTTATTAAGAGAGAATATAAGGGTATACTTTATATTTTAAAGAAACTAAAGATTTAATTTATTAGAGTACACTTCGTTATAAAGACAAATACTAATATACTTATTATATAACTAAACGGAGTAACTCACAATTATCCTAACGTTATATTAACTAAATAGCTTACTTAAATATAACTCTTCGACTTTAAGGTTTAATACGTCTAAGGAATAATATATATTGTGGGAGGGATAAAGCCCAATAAACCACACAACAAGAGAGGTAGCATGTAGTGAGGTACGGGAGAGATTCTAGGCGTAGGAAATCGCGGATCGATTAAATCTAAAGATAACACATATCTGAAGAGCATGAAAAGTCGAGTGAGGGGAGGAGAAAAAAGTGTATTAGATAATATCTATGAAAAGTTCTTGGTTGTTGAGTTGTTTTCAAGTGTTGAACCCTTTTATGCGGAAAGAGCCTATCCGGTCAGGTGACAAAGGAGCTACCAGAGCCTTCCCCACCACAATATAGTGGCAGATTAGTTGTCTTAGAGACTTAGGCACTCTAAAGATTCTCTAGAAGAAAGTAATATTGACGAAGACTAGATTCTCTCTAAGCTTAGAGCTTACGAGATTTGTCTTATTAATATTATAAGTGAAGAGGAGACTAGTAATTCGGAATTAAATAGTACATTAATAGACCTAGAACTTTAGAGGCGAAATAGAATTCTTTAAAATATAAAATTTATAGTTTAGAAACTTCGTGAGGAGGGGGAACTTACTTTTTTTCGTGGTTTTAAATCCTCTCTTAACAAAAGAGGCCTACTTATTATAATAAGTAAGTGCGGAGAATAGTACTAGGAGATAGCCTAGTACTTGACGACACTTAAGACTTTAAAGTTAATAAATTAGAAATAGTTCTAAGTATTTAAGTGTAAAGTACTAAATTACGGCGTGTATAGTCGTAGGATTTAGAGGTTATTATTAAAAGGGACTTTAGTTAAGTTTGTTATTAATATAGTAAGAGAAAAAGAGGTAATATATTTAGGAGTTATTATAATAACTCGGGCCACAAAGGACGGGAAAGTACGTACTACCGAATCTTCACTCGATACTTCTAAAAAGGCCTATATATAGACTATATAAACTATATTTAAATATACTAAGATTGCCAACTCTAATTATTTAAATACTAAGAGGAACCCCTCTACTTAATAACATCGAATATCCTAATGGAAAAATAGGCACTTAATATTATATTTATACTAATAAAGCGTAGAAAGAAGTACTTAGTTATTACTAGGGACGACATAAATAGTTAAGTTAAGGTAAGAGCCCTCGCTAATAAAGAGGCTAAAGGAGTACCTGACGTTATTTAGTAAGACATTATTTACTAGCATAGACTGTTTTAGAAGCTTATTATTAATAGTAAAACTAAGAATATAAGAGAAGTTATAGATTTACTTAATAAGATGAAAGTTAACTAGATTTAAATCTTAGTATATAACGCCAGAGTAAATAAGATAATTAAGAAAGAACATAGCTTAATTAAGAATACTCTTTTTAAAATAGGCGGACGCTAGCTTAATAACCTTCTAGTAGTATTGTTTAAGGTTAGGCCTTGTTAGTAACGTTGGGAGTAATTTAAATATTTTAGAATTGCCCCTTGCGTTAGGGATTGGAGGCGTAAAAGTTTAATTACTTTCGCCCTTAGAGTCTAAGCTAACGATAGTTGCATTACTTATTATAGTACTTAAGGATTTAAGAGCTTTCTTAGCGTTTCTTAGAATTGCTACTTGATTATTAATTGCCTAATTCTTAAGTTATTCTTCGTAGGTATGCATAAATAGCTGGTAGTTTATGTTGCTTTTAGTATTAGCTTTCTTTGTGAGCTTTTTAGCAATTAGAGGAGTGTTATTAAAGATTTCGGATAAAAAAATAGCATCTTTTTCATTTGGATTAACGTATGACCAAAGTCCGAGCATGTTTGCTATAAGTGTAAAGTATATAAGCTATGTTAGTTAATCTTTTGGTTTAGTACATAAGATCTTGGACGATGGGAACCTGGTGGATTTGTTAATACTTGTAGAAGACATATTGAATGATCGATGTGTAATTGTGAAATTAAAAATAAAAATTAAATAATCGTAGAACTTGTTGATTAAAAGTTCTTTTGCGAATACGTCGTGTAGTTTAAATAAGATAGGTATGGCTCTTAACTGTTGTATAGAAGAAGAGCATAGGTTTAAGGGTTTGATAGATTCTACGATTAGATGAGGTTTTGGAAAGTGTGTTCAAAGATTGATTGAAGTGAGCGTTGTCCCCTCCAAGAGAGGAGCTGGAGACTAGGTTTATATACCTAGAATGCTTACGCAAGCATGCACCAGACCAAAGAACTGCGCTAGTGCGCGACAGTACGCCATTTAATTTTCAATTTAGCTTTAAAAATCACAAGTAATAACCGTTTCCATTTTCTTAATTAACCTTATAATTATATATCAAAACTCATTTAATATTAATTATAAGTAATCTACAAGCGCTAAAAGGATTTATATACGATATAAGTATAAGCAAATAAGAATAATAACTCATATAATAATAATGCACAAACTAATATCAGGCACTTACCATACTAAGAGCGAAGTTCTTTGATAAGAAATTGGCTGGTATAAATTCGCTTCTTCTAAAACAATTTAGACCTTGGTAATAATTAAAGGATAATATGAGAGAAATTAGGCTTCGTTACAATAAGGTACACTTCTTGAATATCTGTTTGGGTTGCGGAATGGGTCCTCATGGGGTGGAGTTTGGGGGTCTGGAACCGGAGAAGGGCAGCGATGACATCTTGGATTATGGAACAAGTGATAGGGATGCGATATTTATGGCAAAAGTAAGATTGAGTTCGGACACTTTAGGATTGCTGCAAAGGAGGAGTGGGGTATTCTTACCTCCCCATATCAACCACGGCGCGAAGGTACGACTGCTAGCCCTGTATTTGCTGTTCATTCTCCCGAAGCCCAGAGGCCCATTGGGTTCATTCTGAGGAAATTCGGAACCCCCCCCCCCCCCCCCCCCCCCCCATGTCGAGTAGTGAATAAGATCCAAATACCTGTTGAGCTTGAGGATCTGTGCCTCCGAGTTTTGTTGGATGAAAGAGGTTTTAATGATGGGGACAGACACACAAGCAAATTTCCAAATGATTTATGGCAGAACTGGCGTAAACTTTGTCGGCGACAAGTGCGGCAACCATAATCCAGGGTGAACTTAGTTGAGTTCCCAGTGTCGCCATCCTGTCAAATGCTCTGCTAAGACCACGTTAAGGATGACTAGCCGCACCTGAACGCCGAAGTAGAGACAATCAACGTGCACGGCACAAACAGAACAATTCTCTCGAGAGCTGGTCATGACTGAGAGGGTTTGCTGCATAAGCCACGGCTAATGGTATCTTGTGCAACCGACTGGGCAGATTCCATAGGACGTAGACCTAAGATGTGGCTTAACCTTAAATGTTTAGCGAATGGAACAATCGTGCAGTAAGCAAGCCAGGAGCGGGATGCGGGCAACACATGCCTTCTTGTGACTATTCATGTGAAAACAGATGAGGTGCGGGGTAGGGGACCTGTCATTTTTTAGAGTTCTGATTAGAGTTTACGCTCAACTAATGGTTACAGTAGCATCATGTACGCCGATGCAATATATCTCCGACGAGAGTCCGCGCTCCGAGCCTGCCTTCAACCACCAAGCATAGCGAGCGTCACCGATCGGATTTGACTTGGCCTATAATTAACTTTTTACTACTGCAAGACACGGCTGAAATAGTATGTATATAAAGGTCTGCTCCAAGAAAAGTCATTCTACACAACTCACTCCCCGCTCCATCAACTTCAAGCAGACCCAATACATAAACACAAAAAACACTCGACTCCTGTCTCAACATTTTTCCATCAACTACCTCACACATCAAAATGTCGTCAAAGAAAATTATCGCCGTTATTGGAGCCACCGGCGGCCAAGGTGGTTCCGTCGTGAAGGCTCTTCTTTCAGACCCTAAGATGAGTGACTGGGCCATCCGTGGTATTACGAGAGATGCCACAAAAAAGTCGTCGAAGAAGCTTGCAAGTGAAGGCGTTGAGGTTGTCACAGTAAGTGTCTCTCTTTCAGCAACTCGTGATTTGGTACAATTACTGACAGTTTTGATGTAGGGAGACCTGGACTCCAAGGCCAGCATGTTGGCGGCTTTCAAGGGCGTGTATGCAGTGTTTGCCGTCACAAACTATTGGGAGAAAATGGATATGGAGCTTGAGATCGAGCAAGGGAAGAACCTCGCGGATGCCGCATTGGTATATCTATGCCCAACTCGACAATATTTAGGAAATGTGCTAACATTTCCGTCAGGAAACCGGCGTCCAACATTTCATTTGGAGCTCCCTTTTGAATGTCACCGAGTGTATGCTCGCCCTTCCTGCTCGTTCAGTGATAGGCTTACTGACATGAGTATTCCAGTGACCAATGGTGCTCTCCTCAACGTTCACCACTTCGACAGCAAGGCCAAAGTCGAGGCCTACATCCGCACAACTGCCCTCCCTGCCACTTACATGCTGCCCGGCTTCTACATGTCGAACTTCCCCAACGGCAACTTGAAGCAATCTCCCCCCAATAACGACTGGACATTGGCCATGCCAGTTCCCGTCACTGCACAAGTACCTCTCTTCGCCACCATCGAGGATGCAGGAAAATTCGTCAAGGGCATCCTCAACAACAGAGAGAAGACCCTCGGGAAGCGCGTACTGGCTGCGACCAAATACTATTCTTTCCAGGAAATGCTCGATGCCTTCAAGGCTGCGTTCCCAGAGGCTGGCAAGACCGCTCAGTACTTCGAGGCGCCGCATGATGTCTACAAGGGATTTTTGACCAGTGCCGGACTCCCCGAATTTGCTGCCCAAGAGCTTTTGGAGAACATGAGGCTGTTGAACGAGGGTGGTTACTACGGTGGTGAGAGCTTGGAGTGGAGTCATTCGGTGAGTTTGATAGCTTGGTTCCAGATGTTTAATGATGTATGGCTAACTCTTCAATCTAGCTCGTGGATGGGAAGTTGACCACGTGGGAGGAGTTCATCAAGGGTGCGAAGGCCTTTGCTGACTTGAAGTAAAAACGTACCTTGCTGTATAACATTTGGCAATCTAGATATCTTTTGAGTAAAATGGCAAAAACTTCACATGAAAATTTGCCGCAGAACAGCAATGATTGTCCGAGGCGCCCGATTTCTCGGTCGTCATCGTCGCCCATTTTGTCAATCGACTCGATTGTCTCTTCGCCATTCATCCCTCTGACGCACAGTGATTAATATTTTGACGGACTCGAGATTCGAATTCTCACTCCAAACTCTCCAACATACGATAGAGGGGTAAAATCAAGCGGGGTTCTTTAGAGTTTTACCTCAACCCTGAAAAGTAACGTGTGGATGCACAAAAGGTGCAGGAGCCGCCAGGGGTCTACCAACTATGTCTGTAAGTTTACGCCATTGCTTCATGGAGGGACAGGGGCTGATGGTTAGCTCACCGTATATATTCATGTATGTTCTGGCAGGCGGGCCTCGAGCCTGCACACCAACGACGTGATCAATCGAGATCTGATTCTCGGGCATTGGCAAACAGAGTGGCCATTAAGCCAATCAGCCAGCCATCAGCTGAGCAACTTTCTAAACTGATTGGCTTACATACAAACTCACAGCTTAACGGACTGAACTGAAGAGCTGATCAGCTGCTTATAAGCTAGTTCCAAAAATAGATATATATTAGAAATCTCTCCCTAAGTCTACGGCGCTAAAGGCAAGCATCATCTTAATAAAACCTCTTTTTTATTAATTCTTTAAATACTCCTGCTTCCATAACAACTTAGTAGTTAATCTCGAACTATGTGATGTAATTTACATAGAACAAGACGAGAAAACACGCTTACACTTCGAGCTTATAGCAGGTATACTTAAGAAATCCAAGGCCATCTTTGCAAGCTGTAGCCACTGGGCCTGCTTATCAAGCTAATATAATAACAGAGGCTTGTTAGTTAGAGGCTCTTTAAGATATAATGCTAATTGATTTTTCCTACTTAATATACGAGGTGCTCTAGTCGTAGAACTACTAGAAAGAGGGGAAGCCAACCTTTTTAATACTATAGCTTTGAAGGCTTTAGGCGGCTCTAGCTCTGGCGTTCGTTCCTTTACCCGTATAATCACCTTTCCTTTATAATCGCTCTTTCAAAGCTTTCACAGAGTTGTTTTTCCTACTATTATAAAGCGTTTATTTTCTCCCGTTTATTATTAATTAAAATACTACTATTTCCATCGGGGGTGAAGGATTAGGGCTGTTACCTAAGTAATAGAGGCGTCGGTTTTGCTGTAGTATTCTTTAGTCTTTCCCCACGCTAATGTGATCGACTCTTGTATGCCTTCGTGGTTATTAAATTAACTAGCTTTTGCTTGTATTTTTAGCCTGTTAAAGTGAGAAAGTAAGTCTTCAAAGATAGGTAAAAGCTCCTATAATACGCCATGTGATACTAAAGTCGGGTTGAATTGATTAGGGTTGCCTTCAAGGTCTTTAGTAAGGGCGGAAAAGAGGTTCTAAGTGCTCTGCAATCAAGGTAAGAATCTTTTATTCGTTGTCGCTTAAGTAGTCGTTAGCAAACACCTCTTGATTAAGAGCTTTGGTAAAGAAACGCAGTTTAAAGGCGTAAATGTCGAGAGCTTCGCGAAGAGCAAAAGCGCGTATAATTATCTAATATAAAGAGTTCCATTATATGCCTTCGTCTAAGACCACTTTCTATACTTTTCCAATTGCTTTCCCTTTATTAATATCAACTTATAACGCGTTAAATACTATACTACGCTTCCCTAAGGCTATGATGTATGCGACCAAGTTGTGTAGCTTTCCTAGCTCTTTACGTTGCCTCTATAATTATCGTCGTACCTTAGGATCAGCCCTCTTAAACTCATCTTCAAATGTTTTTATATCTTAGCTATATAAGTATTACTTTATAATTAGGTTGAGAATATGGCCGATATAGCGAAGTCGTCGTTATTTAGGGTCGAAGTTAAGTGCCCTTCTAAGCTCTACGAGAGTTGTATCGTTATTAGGCGCGTTATCAAGGATAAACTAATTAATATTATGCTCATTGATTCCGAATCGTCGCAAAAGAAGTAAAATAACAGAGGCTTAATCTGCAAGTTGTTAGTAAAGGAGAGCGTGTGTAAAGAAAAGTTAGTATACTAATATTAGTTTTACTATGATTTAGAAGCTCTGGTAGCCTAGCAAGCATTGTAACGACTTCTCCTTTTTTATTTGTGTAATGTAAGACGACTGCAACTACGCTAATCTTTTCTCTCTTTGATCCCCAGCCGTTAAAAGAGATAGAAATCTTTGATTAAGCCTTTGCGACGTCTTTGATAATAGCCGGTTCAAAATACTTAAACATCTTAGAAATCCACGACTTTAGCGTAGTATACGAAGTAAGGACTACGTTAGCAGCTTAAATATTAACTATTTTAAACATTTACAGAAGGTGTAGAGAAGCTGCTTTGCGGTATTTGACGTCGTCTATTATTACCTATTTAGTAAAGGCATTTCTGAATTTAAGTTATCGGAATAAAATAATATTATCGTAGTTTCCATTAACAACTCCAAAGGGTTATGCAGGTATTAGAGTTATAAAAAGTAGCCTCCTAATATCTCCATCTTTATCTAATTTATACTAGTCTTTTATATGCCGTTCCGTATTCTTAAGAGAATTATTATTAAAGAGAGAGGTTTTATTTTTTACAAACGTAGTATCGTAATAACCTAAATATATTAATATTAAGGATACGTACTAAGAGAATAATATACAAAGTTTACAGGCCCAAAAAGAATACTTCTTATTCCCCGCTGGCTAAGTTAAAGTGTACCTAACTTTCTAAAGCCACGAGCGAGTGAGGTTCTTAGTTATAGGAGATAGAACATATCCCCGGGGCAAGTTAATTACCTTTATAGGCCTATTATCAAACAATGGCTTTCTAGGGAAGTACGGCGAATAGTTAGCCTTCAAGTTATCTCTCGCAGGTTTAAATAAGTTGTAATTAGTATTATACAAAGGGAGAGGTCGAGTATAACGGTTTGTGATAGTAAAGGTAAGAGTAATTGGTTCTAAAGAAGTTTATTAGCTTAGTACTATTATACGCGCAAAGGGGTCGATAGTAGCAGCTATAGTACTCGCAGATAAAGCTCTGGAGCCTCTAATAGTATCACCATCGATTTCAATAAGGGTAGTAAAGCGAGACATGATTTTAACGATAATTTTGATGATTTTAGGGAGTTAGGATGTGTTAGTAATGCCTTCAAAAGATTCTTCAATTATCCTGCCCGCGCTCACCGCCTAAATGGCCTATCGGTAGTAGTTTTTCCGCTCCGGGACATTAGTTTTTTATTTATTCTGCATCGAGCTCTCATATTAACTGCTTATCACTTCACTCCAAAATCCCAAAAAAAAAATGCGGCCAGCTTATAAGCTAGCTTATAAGCTGGCCATATTACAGCTAATTGACTGACTAATATATCCAAGCTGATTGGCTGACGGTTTTTACTCAACTGACTGATTGACTTAAAAGCCGGCTGACTGAATGGCCACTCTGTTGGCAAACAGTTTCTTTCGGAAAGTTAAACTTTCCGGCTAACGTGCTGTGCATGCCGCTAGAGTTGGATCCATTGTTCCCCTCCCTCATCATAACGTTATGTTGACACCCGGCGCCAAAACGGTCATGACGATTCAAACTCGGTCCCGAATCCAGAACGATCATGACGACACTTCAGACAACACTTCACCAGCTGATGAATCAATCGTGTCTGAAGTCATGTCTTCGTTCCGAATGCTCAACAACCTGAAAAGGTACCCGTTACCACGGGCCATACCAAGCTATATTTTGGCAGAATACTCCTTGAACACTCCAAGTCCCCAGAAAACGTGACCACTTCCACGAAAGCCTTCATCTCCCCATCTCCCGTATCATAAGGAAACGCAACAATGGCCTACACCGTCGGAATCGCAGGTATCACGGGCAAATTCGCCTGCTGCGTTGTCTCGAACCTGCTCAAGCAACCCGAAGTCTCCATCCGCGGTTTCTGTCGCGATCCCACCAAGTTGCCCGAGTCAATCCGCTCCTCACCACGAGTCCATCTCACCAAAGGTGAAGCCGGCGACAAATCTGCATTGAACGCATTCGCGAAGACATCCGATGTTGTGGTCTGCTGCTACCTCGGGAACGAGAAGCTCATGAATGACGGACAGAAGCATCTGATTGATGCCTGCGAAGCGCAGGGCGTTCGCCGCTACTTGGCGAGTGATTACAGTCTCGACTTCACCAAGCTCGAGTATGGCCAACTGGCGTCGAAGGATCCCATGAAGCACGTCAAGGAATACTTGGAGAAGCAGAAGGTGGTCAGGGGGGTCCATGTCCTCATTGGGGTTTTCATGGATACCTTCGTCAGCCCGTTCTTCGGCGTTGTGAATGTGAAGGAGGCAAAGCTTTCGTACTGGGGAACCGGTGAGGAGATCTGGGAATCTACTTCGTACGCCAATGCCGCCGAATTCGTGGCTGCGGTTACTCTTGATGAGAATGCTGTAGGAATCCAAAACTGTAAGTGTTTACTTGTCCCACTGGCAGGGATGCTCTTTTAACACCTCGCAGTCCTCGGTGACAGAAAGAACATCTTTCAGATTGCGGAGGCATTCGAGAAAGCCTTCGGCAAGAAGCCCACTTTGGAGAACAAGGGAACCTTGGACGAACTGAAGAAGACCATGCTTGAAGTCCAGGCAAAGGACCCAAGGAACATCTATGCCTACATTGCCCTGTAAGTCCATGCTACATCACATTCTTTGCTGGAGGATGCTGACGGATTGTCTGTCACAGGTTCTATAACTACTACTGCACCAACGGCCAAACCTACCTCTCCTTCATCTCCAACAAATACCCTCATATCAAACCTGAAACCTTTGAGGCTTTCATGAAGGCTCGTACCTTAAAACAACTACCAGGTTCCAGCCAGCTTGTTGGCTCAAACATTTAGCTTCCATGAAGGAAATGATTTAGGATTGGGTATTGTTGTTGGGTTGAGGTAGATCATTAAGCCATCTTAGAAATGGGCCAGTCTCTTTACATACAAAAAAGCTGTATTTTCCCCTGCTCTCGGTTGGAACTAGCGACAACGCGTAGCCGGCATAGAAATATATTTCTCATGCATGATTTCTTCTCTCGCTCATAGTCTTGCACCCACATATATCACCACACCGTACTGTACTGTATCTTTGGCAAGAATTCCACCAATCCTTACACACGAGTCCATTTATTCCTCAAACTACTCTCAAGCCTTAGGCTTCGGCTTTGACCCGAACATGGCCCCGCCAGAATCCATATACTCTTTCTCTTCCCTCGTCGTCTCTCTCCTCAACCACTCGTTCCGATGCGGGTACCGACCAAACCTCCGAATGACATCCGCATGCATTTTCCCCGCCCACAAGAACCCTCCCAGAGACTCCGCCGCCTCCTCGCCCCCCCGCTCCAGAACCTCCTCCTTGAGCGATTCCATGAACTCCGCGAATTGCTCGTGATCCTCAATGTACTCGGAATGCATCAGCGGCATGTAAAACCACACTCGGTACGCCGGCGAGAAGCGGAGAGGAGGATGCAGATCTACTCGCGGCGTGCGCCGGAGCAGACAATACAGGAGCGAGAGCGCGATGCGGTCGTAGTGGGCATATATCACGGCCTGGTTCTCGCGGAAGATGTTCCGCGGGAGCTGGTCCAGGAGCAGGATGATGCTCAAGGAGTCCCGGGCGAATTTCTCGCCGTCGTCGTCGCTGGCAGTCGCTGTCGTTTCGGGCACGCAATCGGGCAGGACCAGCGCCGCGATCGACTCGGCCTGCTGCTGCGCTGTGGCCCAGGAGGTCGATGGAGGAGGAAGGGCGTAATTCGCGGGGCCGAACGAGTCCAGCGCAGTGTGGAACTCGGCATGGCACAGCTCGTCGAACTTCTTCTTCTCGTCCTCGTTCTCGTATCGCCCGAACCATCTCTTCATGGCTTCTTTCGGGGCCGTGGTGGCGTTGCTGGGAACATCTTGGAACCAGATGTCGCGGACGCGCGCGTACAGCGCGGTGTTGCAGATCTGACTGTTCAGGCGGAACGAAGGAGGCATGATGAGCACAGCGTAGATGAGGAAGATGAAAGGGAGGACGAGATATATTTGAGTTTTGGGGGAGAGGTGGCCATCAATGGCGGCCAATCAACAGATGTGCAGCGACTTTTGGCTGTGTTGACAGATACGATACGATTACTTTTCGCTGTGTGGGGGAGACCATCGGTGAATAGAACCTTGCGGCGCCATGACAAAGCAATATTTACCCTAGGTAGAGCAGTCCCGTGGTGGGGTAGGTACAGTACATGCAAGTGGGATAAAATTGCCCCACACCTAGCCGAAAGCCCCTGAATGACATACGAATTTTAGCGAGCTCACGGGAGTCGAGACGCAGGCAGGCAGCACGTTGGACATGTCGCATGGTTTCTAAACACATCACAATTCTCGTTTGGCCCCTTTCGATATGTGATCGTCTAAAGTGCATTTTCTAAACCTTTGAATTGATCAGTTAATACACGAGTCTCTGCAGACCGCACCGACTTGACAAATCTGCGCACTCGGATATATACCCGATGGTTTTCTTTCACTCGTCGTGATTTCAAGGCAAAGGAGTAGCTAGCATTTCCCTAGATTTCTTGTGCAACTTAGTTGCCTTTTTGGCCCATAAAGCGAATTGTGAGCTATCCTGCTCTAGGCAAGTGTTGGGAACGACGCTGCGTACAGTCTAGCTACATAAGACCATAAATTCACGGAGATTGCAAAACATCGATTTCTGAGACTGTGGAAGGCAATCCGTACATTGACTTCCGGATAACCACGAAACCGGAACTTATTTCGCACTAAAGTGGCACAGGACCCTTACGCTCTGCTACCTACTCTGCTAGCTAAGGCGGACAAGGCAGCGGCCAGTGCGGCAGGAGCATTCTTTCTCTTCGGCGGGTCACGAATATGTTGCCGCTCGGCGCGAGCCACAGCGGGGGACTGTTCCTCGAAGCGTCACGCATCAACCACTCGTGCCAGCCCAACACGCAGCACGCATGGAACGACATCCTCGGCCATCTGGCCGTACACGCCCTGCGCGACATCGAAACTGACTGTGAGATCACCATTTCGCACATAAGCGGCGTCTCGATGGTACACGCAGAGCGCTAGCGCCATCTAATGGACGCATTCTTGTGCGTGCGAGCCCCGCCCCCCGCCGTTGATCACCCGCAACGATAGTGATCATAGGCTAGACCATATCCAGACTATCGATGAGGATGTCTCTGATCGGGTCCAGGTCCCTGAGCACCCGGCCAAGTCTCTGAGCCAGGTACATCGGTCATTCAAGTTGCTAGAAGAGGAGGATATTTGTGACATAAGGATTGCGCGGGCGTGCCTTGGCTCGCAAGCTTCGTTGATGAGCCTTTTGTGGCAGCTCTTGTCTGTCGCACTGTACGGAAGGTAGTGTAAATGGCTTTGTATTAAACTCATGATCATAGAAATCGATCAGGGTAGTTCTTTTTTGTTGAACTATGCTGATGCCTCCTACTCTACCTCGGGTGCTGGGAACCACTAAACGTAACGCCAATCCTTGCCATATCATCACCTTTCTCTCGATGACATCCCCACAGCTCTACCAAATCAATCATGCACCAGCTAAGGCTGCGTTCCCTAAAGTTCCAAAGTATCCCACAGTTAAAGTCACGACATTCTCGAGAGACGACAAGTCAAGAGATGCAGGAGGTGAGATATCCTGAGCAAGGAACCGTAGTATCCGAGAAGCCACCCACACCGGATTTTCATCCGCTGAAAGGAATTGTCAGCTACTGATTCATGTTTCAAGTTGTCATAGTTGAAGACCTACCAATCCAATGCCCAGCTTTAGGCACAATATCGGTCTCTAACTTGAGTGCCACGCTCTTCCAGAGGCCTCGCATTGCAGGGCCAAAACTTGCTTCGCCTCCCAGGCATAAGACGGGCATAGCCAATGGGCTCCTTCCAACAGTGCCCTTGAAGAAACTCGCATCCGCGGCCACGGCCCTGTTGTCAAAGGGTCCTAACATTGCCCTCAAGAATCCTGGCTTAGAGATCGAACTTGTATACCTATCGACCAAGTTTTTAGGAAAACTCGTTGTTCCTGAGTAGCTGCCGTGGAAGAAGTACCACTCTAACATCTGCTTTTCTTTTCCTGTGATAAAGAACTCCGCCGCATTAGGGACCGAAAAGAACGCCAGTTGCCAGTTAGCGTACAGATCCCAGTAAGGCGCTGGCACCTGTGCATTCTCGTACCCAAATCCTGGTAGTACGTACTCTGCGACACCGAGCATCTTAACTAAGGACGGATACTTTGCGGCTAGAGCTGAAGCCATTCCAGCTCCTTTGTCGTGGGCAACCACATATGTTGAGGTGATGTTCAGGAAATCAAGTATGCCTTTCAGATCTTCGGCCGAGGCGGTCGCGCTGTAGTTGCCATCTGGAGGCAGTGACGAATCACCCGCTCCGCGATTATCTGGCGCAATGACGGTGTATTTCTCTGCGAGTATAGGGCCCATGATCCTCCATGTCAGACTGAATTGGGGATTTCCGTGCACGAGAAGCAAGGGCGGACCCGTGCCGGCATAGCGGAAGTGAATGCTCACATCCTCTAGGGCAATTCTCTGATGTGCCCAGTCATCAAAGTTTGTAAGAGCCCCAGCGAAATTCGCCGCAGTCAGGATCGAGTAGATGATCGAAGGCAAGCAGGCACCGGAAACCATTATGGAATAAGTCACTTCGAGATGAAAAAGGAACCGGTAAAGGGCCTCAATAATATAATAATAGGATTCGGAGAGATAGAGCCGACGGTTCAGAATGATGTAAAGCTACAGTGGCCCGAGAGGGACAAGCCAGTGACAAAGGAAAGAGATGAACTTTATACTTCAACAAAATTTCGACGGATCCCTCGGCAACAAAACAAAGCGGCCGGGAAGGCTCATCGAGCCCGTCAAGTTTCCGTTTAGTCAGCCAATTCCAAAATCAACATGCATATTTGTCATCCTACGTCTAGAACTTTGGCTTCCCATCTCTCTCTCGCCGCTGCATCTTGTACTATGACGTGATTCTGCAAAGTGTAATATTTTTCACCGTAGGCAAGTCATACCTCCCTCACAGCAGGTTTTTTAATGGCAACTGACAGACACAGACTCCGAGCCGTCAAAACCCGGTTACTGGGCAGCAAGCACTACAATAATCGTCAACTTTAAGCGGCGATTGGCGAGAGCCGACCCACCATATGCGGCGTTTAACCTCGACTTGTACAGGATCGCCTGATATCGTCGTCTCTAGCCGAGTCGCGTCACAACCGAGTTTCTTAGTATTTTGAATAAACTTAAACAAACAGTGGACTTTAGCTCTTAGTAGTTTATGCATGCATCCGTAATTCCTCGATATCTTACTTCCCCAGTGCTGGGACGATCGTAGTCCAAAATTGGGTTTATTTGCAGAACTCATTGCCTCGGAAGGCATCGAGCTTCTTACATATCGGACTCCGAATAGTATGTTCATCGAAACCAAGGAGACGAGGTACTTTTCAGCTAATAAAAACCAGGATACAAAGCTTCTATTTTCCTCGAAGAATTGAAAGAAGCTTATGACATCATATACACATTCTAAACTATTAATCTCGCCACCGGCGTGAACCACGACCCTTGGTTCACGGCCCTTAGTCCTAACAGTCAGATTCCTTGTATTATAGAAAAATGAGATTACTTGTGTCGAGACAAAGTGCAAGCATTGTTTTGTTTACAGGTCGGGCGTGGGGGACAAACATTAGTTTATAACGTAATGATTCTAGAACTCGCCTGGAGCTAAACCAAATCTAGAACGTATTCGCTTCGCTTCGCAGGGGGAGTTATGGCCTGCAATTTGGCCCACAGACTAGGCTGCATTATTAATCATGTTTCTCCTCACCGATCACGGAACGGGCACGAAGTGTAAACCTCAACAAATTTCCATCACTGCATTACCCACAAGAGCTAGTACCAAGGTGTTATAGCCGAGTGTCAAAAAAAATTTTGCATCTCTGCTCCCGTCCCCTCGTGGGATTAACTTCTTCACTCCCCAAAACTTGCTCACCTCCAGCTTTCTAGTTCGAATCTGATCATCAGCAAGTGTCTAGGCTCGACTATTATGCAATGCCACTATGCCAATTGGTTCCTGGAGATTGTACTGTTGACTGCTGGGAATTGCAAGGCATGTGTAGCAATGTCAGATTTTGGGGCACAAGCTGTGTTATGTGAGTTCTGTTGCCTTTGTCAATAGTCTCTCGTCGTATCCAGGCGGGGGCTTGCGACAAGGTTATCAGTAGAGAACTCAAGATGTATAATGAGGGTAATCAATGTTTTGCAAGTATAAATGTCGTCAAGCAGTATAAGAATAGCACATGGGCGTCTAATACGAGGCTACAGTCCGTAGCAGTGTGAGAAATGAATAGAATAGAATAGAATATCGCTTACTATTCTATTCTATTCAACTGATTTTTAAGACTATTCAAATTCTATTCTATTCTATTCTATTCAAGTATATTTGAATAGTTGAATAGTAGAAACACGTGACTAGCTATACCTAATTAGGCATAGTTACGAGTATACCCGTACGTTCTTATACTAAGCGAAAGAGCCTCAAGAATCCTTAAGAGCTTTCTTAGATAATTAATAGTTTAATAAGTAACTTATATAATAATAATATATATATTATAAGTTATATATATTAATATTATAGTTATTAAAAGTAGCTTATATAATAAAATAATCTAGAAACCTTTAGTTTAAATATATCTATAAGTAAGCTTTTTAGAAAATTCTTTTAGTTTTATAATATTTTAGACTCTTTAAATT
>MU270762.1:0-21653 GCA_021432625.1 Leptodontidium sp. 2 PMI_412
ACGTATTAAATCTTGTAATTCAAGATATTATAAAGGGCATTATAAAGGACGATTACGATACTTCTTATATTAACGATATATATATCGAGGAGAATAATACAGAAGAATAACAAATAAGTAGTAAGTTATTCTTTTATAACTTAATTATTATTTAATATATTTAAAATACTAATTATATTATTAGATCTCTCTATATGGCGAAAAGTTCGAAAGATTATAATCGGTTTAAAATATAATCAAGAGAATCGACGATCTTTAAATAATCAAATTAAAGCATTTGAAATTAAAAATGCTCGATTTCCTCAACTCGGTAAGTTAATACTTAATTATTATTATATATAATATTAATAACTAGCTTATTTTTAGATTAAAAGACTCGTTAGTCTTCTTCTTATTATATATTGAAAAACTTTCTTCATATATGGGAAGCTATTAAAGCTGTTATAAATAGCTCTAACTCAAAGGCCTTTAAAGATAAAAGCCTTATTCTTATAGAAATCGAAATACAATGGCTTAAAAACCTATTATTAATCTTAGAGATATTTATTAAAGCTACGACAAAGCTTCAAGGCGAAAAATACCCGACAATATATTATATAATACCTGAGGTTTATATAATATATAAAAAGTTAAAGAACTTTAGGACTGTTTTTAAAGTAAGTATTATTTTATATTTATTTTATTGACCTTTTACTAATTAAATATCTATTAGGATCTTTTATTTATAGTAGCTATCGATAAAGGAATTACAAAACTTCGGAAATATTACCCTAAGACTAGAGTATTAGATAAACGACTACGAGCTTTATATTTAGCTTTAATTCTAGACCCTAGAATCAAAAAAGAAGGCTTAATAAATATAGGGCTAAGTAGTAGTATGATCTCTGATATCGAAGATCGGCTTAAAAGAGATTTTATAATGTAAGTTCTTATATTTTTATTACCTTATTATAATAACTCTAAAACCCTTTATTAACTGATTTAATAGTTATAAAGCCGATTATTTACGGCTTAATCCTATTCAAGAAGTCGAAGAATTAAATATATATAACGACGACGACGACGACGAATTAGGAATATTCGCTAATAATGAAAACGAATTTGAAGAAGACGAAATTACAACTTATTTAAGAGAAAAAAGAATCTCTCGAGATGTAAGTTAAATACTTTAATTTTAATAAAAGGTTAATTTACTAACTAATTAATAGAAAAGCTCATTAGAGTATTGGAAAGCTAATAAAGATAAATATAAAATTTTGTCTTTAATAGCTAGAAAATATCTTCAAATCCCTGCCAGCTCAGCTAGTAGCGAACGATTCTTTTCTTAAGGAGCACTTATTATTTCTAAATTAAGAAATAAGCTTTCTATAGAGACTTTTGAAAAGATTATATGCCTTAAAAGTTGGGGAGTTATATCTTTAGAAGACGATATAAAAGCTACAAAAGCTATAATATTAAGAAAAGGAGGAGAAAAATTAATAAATAACGAAGATAATCCCTTTATTATATAGTTTATAAATATATACATTAGTTCATCCTTTTTAAAAGATTTTAATAAAAAAAAGTTATATATAAAAAGTCACATTTAAATCATGTGATGATTTAGTTAAATAACTACTTAAATAATATTTTAGTTAAATCAAATCAAGTCGAAAACTCGTTATTCAAATCTAATCAATTAGTAATCAACTAAATCAATTACTTAGTTGAATAACTTGAATAAGTTGTCTAAACGCTGGACGTGGGATTATTCTGCAGGTCCGTAATTATCAGTGGCTGAACCAATACCGAGACCGGTAAATTACTTCGTATCAGGCCTAACAAATATAAAGTCTCCACATCCAGACCAAACTATATCAGGTAATATTCTTCCTAACATAAGAAGATCTATTGGTTGACCACCCCTGCCAGTGTAGAATATACTAGAACCAAAATTACAATTGATACGCCGAACACCAAAGTATCTTCCAAAAGTCCAAAAAGGGGATCTCGGAGTTGGCCGCGATTCGGAACTAGGTTGCCGAGGTCTGTTTCAAACTGTGTCAAAAGTTATTTCTGTTCCCTCCCTGGTCCAAACCTCCATTCTCCACTTTTAGAAGAAGGAACAGTTCTGAGTGGTTCAAGCCCTGGAACGCTTTACAGCACAAGTCAAAAGTTCATCTGTTAGTAAAGTCCAGGGAAGGATACTCAAAGCCTTGAACCGACGGAGAGTATCACCTGACAACTTACTCCGATGTATTTTCCTTTCCGAAACGTGGAGCTGTTGCCGGCTGGAGACCCCGCGTGGCACAGAAAACCTGAAGTAGGAGACCTGCGTCAAGTATGATTTGGGCTTTTTCTAGATGTCTCCTACCTATTAGCTGTCATTTGAATAGAGTTTGTTGAGAAGGCTGTGCGTTCCAAATGTCTTCTATGCTGTGCGGAGGTACAGTGGTTACTCTAAAAAAAATTGTGACGTTCCACCGCAAATTTAGAGTTTATTTAGGAGAGGGGATAGTAGCAGGACAGTAGCAGATAAGGCTTATCAAGGTTACCAGAAACTGCCAATACCATATTTAAGGCAACTTTATTCCAACCAGGCCAATTTGAGTATTGTATAGCCCACGGAGCAATAGTCGACATCTAAGCCATAGTTTCGTCGCGAGAGCTTCACGCTTTGCATTGCCTTTGTATTGTTGGCAATGCTCTTGGCAAGTGGAGAAGGAAGACAGCGCGGCATGAATCACTTTCTAAAAGAGATATTGAGGAAGTAGGTTTTTCTTATAAAGGTAGGGAGTGTATGTCGACGAAATATTTCTCTACCACCACTCACATTCATTCATTCGAATCATCACTCTTTTGTTACATTCCCGACTTCAAATCTCAAATTCCAGCTTCCACCTTTATTGCCGTAGCAAGAATTTATCATGCGTTTCTCGGTCGCCGCACTTTTCTTCTGCTCTGCATTGGCAAATGCAGCTGCTCTGCCAGCACCCGCCCCACAGGCTCCTAATGCCAACATCCCGCCTTCTCAGTCGAGTTCCTTCTCAGGGAAGAAGGTGAACCTTCCATGGCTGCATCTCCTCTAATCTGGACTTGTAGCTAATATTCCTGCAGGGAAGTGACGGGAAATTGATCGCCGAACCAGCACCAGAGGGTCAAGATACCCAAGCTCTTCAGAGGCGTGCCGGACCCATCGTTGTGGTCGCCGGGATAGCTGCTACCGCAGGGGCTGTTATACTTACCAAAATCGCTATTGAGATCGGCGCGGAGACTATCGCTAACCTCGGAAAATGGAATGAGGTAAGTCATCCATACCTTCTATCTACGAGAGCAGATAAGAGCAGATATTTTAAGGCTTCATGTGCTGATTTATTCCATGCAGGCACGTGAGGAGTTCACCAAGACGACCACCCAAGAGATGTGGAACCGGAACCCAGACTACACCAAGTTCCCCGCTGCTGCATGCTACAACAAGGGATACCGCCTCAGCGATCCTGCCGGGATCGATGGTCTGCGCTCTGCCAAGCTTGAACTTGGGCTCTTGAGTACCGAGTTAGTGGCTCTATTGAGATCAAATGGAATGATATACTAACACTGCTGCTCTTGTAGCTACGACTGCATGTACATCGCTGGACCAAATCAATTCTTCACTGACAGCGAAGGAGGATTCATTAATGTGAGTTTATGAGCAAACCCCTAATCCTAAGCCTTACGACTGATCTCTTGTCTCCTAGCTCTCATACACATACAACCCCGACCGATGCAGCTTTGATGACAACACTGGTGATCTTACCTGCTCGTAGATAATGGTGCTAGAGAACTCTAGGCTGGAATTTTTTACAATTTTCTTGCTTTCTGGGTTAAAGCATGGATGTATTTACAGAGCT
Organism: Leptodontidium sp. 2 PMI_412; assembly: GCA_021432625.1. Lineage (NCBI taxonomy): Eukaryota > Fungi > Ascomycota > Leotiomycetes > Helotiales > Leptodontidiaceae > Leptodontidium > Leptodontidium sp. 2 PMI_412. The sequence continues at coordinate 3,870 of MU270762.1, forward strand.
GCAATCTCACGGACCTAGTGTCTCGTCCAAATCTATCTCATATTTGCTAAAATGGGGATATCTCATAGCCATCGATATTGTGTAGAAACTGTAGTACCCCGGACCGTCCATCCCCTTAGCTAGTGAGAAACCTGTGGACTATTTAGGCCTCCCCCTCAAACTCCAGGCATGTCAGCTGTAAGAGGCAGCCAGAATGTTAAGAATTAATACAGGCAGACTGTAGGTCTCACAGGGTGTGCACATAAGGTCCAAATCGGTGTTGGAAATAGTGTGTGTCCTTTTGGAAGGCGAGAGTCCAAAGCTAGCTACTTATACCTCCAATCCTTACCGTAGATTCTGTGACTTATCGTACGCTTCTACCTAATCAAAAAATGTCAAAGAAAGGTGTGAATCTAAACGCCCATATTCCAACACAAACAATTGCATACGGGGTGCCAACCACTCGACCCTCTAAAGGCTGAACTCTTCTTAGACGTCGCTTTATTTCATGTACAACAATAGCTTTCAGCGTGAGAAAATATAATCAAACTAATTACTTATAATCAATTATAATCAAATTAGCTTTGATTTGATTTGATTATAATTTTTTATTATTAATTTTGATTTGATTTGATTTAAATTATAATCAAAGCTAATCAAAGTCTTATAATTTCTTATATAAAAGGGTTTCAAGTAGTTAAAATTAATAAAAGAACTCTAATATTACTATATATAAGTAGTATTTATAAGTTCTAGAGATTATTTAAAAGTATAATAAACTCTTAGTTATGTTTCTTTATTATTATTATCGGTAAATATCGGCAATACCTTAAGCGAGAAATAATTAATTATAATTAATTACAATCAAATCATTTTTCACGCTGATGGCTTTCATTTCATAACAGGTAAATATAACCCACGGCTTCGAATGAAACCGCAAGAAAGACAAAGGTTACATGGTATGCTAAGAGAACCTCTTGCAAGTATTGTCGTTCTATTCTCTCCCTTTCCCGTAGTATCTTTAAGCAGGCTACTTCATACCACGAAACGACAAGTAGACCGGACGTTAAAGAATATCTACGCTATTCTGGAGATTCCAAAGGATAAAACATGCCCACTCCGTCTACATCGCCCCTCATTTCGCGATTTCCTACTTGATAGTATAGGCGTAGAGATACCAACTTTCTGCCGGACACGATTCGGTGGAGTCGACACCGTCACCTCGCGGCCCGCCCAAGGGCGCTGTGCGGTGCGACGGCGCGTGCGTGTGATGGCCATGATTTGGGTATTTCGATGGGGGCAGTGATAGAGCTGACGGAGGGCAAGGGAGGGGATGAGAATTTCCCGAATATGATAAGTTTGGCCCGAGAATGCGTTCCTGTATTCCTCGTACAGTAACTATCTTTGCTACACTCACTCCTCCTGTCGACACCGCACCTTCTGCTGAGGGGCCCTCTGTTGAACTGTTTGGTCTGACTCTACGCTCTGGGACTTGACTGTGTGACTATGGGCCTCAATGTGCGCTGTCTTAACATTCCCTTTAGAGGCCTCCTCAAGCTCGACTTTAGAAGGGTCGAGTCTTCCGGGGTCGGCACCAACACTATAATCTGCGCAATGGCTGTAACTTTGCAGGATTCCGCTCCCGCCTGGATGGTATGTTGCCTCCAGTACCACTAGAGTTCCGAGGACAATAGGCACAGTTGCTGCCTTGGAGAATGGAGAGTAGTTGATTGAGGATATTGAACTCCATTTTGAGCTTCATACTATACACGGCAGTCTTATAGGTAATTTAGATATGAAAGTTGTCAGCGTACTCGGTGATAAGGAAGGAGATGTTTAAGAGGATAATAAGGATGTTAATGAGGATGAGTTGTTGAATACCCTTCCGCTTATTAGGGCTTTTAATCTCGAAGACTGGCTTGAGAGCATGCATCGTCTTTTAGATGTAGAGTTTAAAAATACTAAATTCCTGGATACAAAAGCTTATTAGTTAGATCTTCTCGTAGATAAACGGCTTAAGGAGATTTGCGTTGCTTAAGTTGTTACTAAGAAAAGGGACCGTTACCGAGAAGTAAAGGATATAAACGTTCGTAATAATTATAGTAAGCACCTAACGGATTTTCTTACCGTCGCTAACCACAAGGTGTAGGCGAGAGTACAAGACGACGACTTGTCCCGTTATTATAGTATACCAGCAGGTGACAGCGATAACGCATATGGGGAAATGCGAGGCTAGCTAAAAATAACGTAATAAAACGACTATAGCGTCGACTGGAATACTTACCGAGGCTACAAGTATGCTCCAAAAGTATAAGCCAGTGCGACGCTTGAAGGTGTCAAAGATTAAAACGAAGATTTCGATAACATTCGAACACGAGATTGCGAAGAACCCCGCAATTACCATAGCGATAAAGGGGGACACCGAAGTTGGGCCTATCTCGCCCGCCATGTCGTCAAATAGGGGTGTCAAAGCAAGAGTCGAGCCTGAGAAACAGTTAGAAACAGTGTAAATGTGTAGAAGCACGAGAGTGTACTACAGCGAAGTTGAACAAAGGATAAGGTATGTAAATGCGATCGGATTTTTAGGTGGCTGCTTTAAACCAGCATGAACGTCAAGCCACTAATTAGCTCCTCCATCTCGACTTCAGTATCAGCCACGAGGTGGTCCTGCGTGAGCTGCTCGAGCCGGCGGCGCTCCTGCTCTTCGAGCTGCTCGAGAGAATCGGCCACGGCCTCAGTGACCGTCGAACGGCCGGCAAGGGCTGGGGTAGTACAAGCCGCAGGGGCAGTAGCAGTGGCAACGGCACTACTCCCCTAGACATGCCAGTACTTAGTCCGCTTCTCGATATACCACGATTAGAGCTTCACTGAGCGATATTGCCTATCGCACTGGCCCCGCTGTAACTAGTGGACTTGATTCAGGTGCCGGCGTATAACGTTGTAATTCGTCGTGGAGAAAAGACAAATCTTGCACGCAAAGCCATTGTGGAGAGGGAGGAAGGGCACAGATAGAGAGTGGTTATGGCCCAGGGCAGGCTCAGCAACTACCGCTGCCACCGGCAAGGTGTGACAGTAGGCGACTACGGGCTGCCAGCGCTTACGCTCAATTTAATGTCGGACGGCGAGGTGTCGATCGAGCTGAAAGGGGAAGTAGACACTCTTGCAGCTGTGGCAATATAGGACCTGACAATTAGTCCGGAAATACTCAATCAGCCGTAGGAGGACCCTCGGGTCGAGAACTCCAGCCATAAAAGCCAAAGAATAGGCGTGGCAGTGCTGGTGCCAAGGAGGGATTGTGAGAGTAAAGAGAGCGTTAATAACAACGAAAAGAGGCAGAGCAAAAAGGAGGAGAGAAGGCGCGTCAAGGAGTGCGTCAAGGAACGCGTCTTCAGTTGATCGCCGTAGCATTGGCGATTAAAGATCAATCTTAATAAAGAGATAAACCAAGGGGACCTGTTCAAGAGACGAGATGGATGGATGGGATTGCGTTTGCGTTTGAGTGAATATGTAGTTAGGGGATGAAGACTGATAGGGTGGGAATTTGTAGGTGGATTGTATATTATTGGGGGAGAGATAGGGGGCAGGGGTGGGTAGGGGTGGGTAGGGGTGGTGGGCAAGTGGGTGGTTAGATTGAGGGATGGATTAAGGGCGGATTGGGGATGGATCGGGGATGGATTAGTGCATGGCCTGGTGGATGAACGGGGGATAGATCAGTGACGGGACTAGTGAATGAAGAGGTAGCAGGTTCGAGAAAGGGGAAAAGCATACAAAGATAGGAAAACGAGTACAGGCAAAGAGAGATGGAATCAACCAGATGTTCGGGAGGTGAGGATAAGATAAGATAAGATAAGATGTAGGAGGAAACGATGTTCCGGAGATAAGCTGAGTACGGTTGTAAGTTAAATCACGTTATGCAAACGGTTGTAGGACCGTGCGCGCGCTTAAGCGGGCGGTGACTTGGACCTCCTGTCACTGTCTCAACGGAATCTCGCACGCCACGATCATGTATCGTCCCGTACCACATTTCTTTCCCTCATCAAGCCCTATGGGCCGCTGTCAAAAGGAGACTGCCCTCAATCCTAACTTCGTTCTCTCTCCTGACATCTTATGAGTTCGATTCTACTGGTGGTGAGTATATGCTGCTATACGTAACTCAGTCTTGGCCTGTTACAGAGCGCTTCTGTAACGAGGGGCAAGACCTTGGCGGCTTACGTCTGCTCTCAGCTGCACGGAACTGATGAGAATGTTAGTCAGGAGGCCCAGAGATATATACATTACGGCCCCACTGCCAGTTGAGTAGGACGCAGCACAGATATGCCAGGAGTTCCATCAGGACGTGGGTGCGATGCATGCCGAAAGCAGAAGAAGAAGGTTCGACTACCACGATTCCACGAAGCAGCAATGTAACACCCCTAATAGTGAAATAGTGTGATCAATCCAAACCATTATGCGCCCGGTGCACGCGACTGGAGATCCCTTGTGTGGGTGGTGGGCAGCGGCGATTCAAGTTCATCGAAGAACAATCGGTTATCTTAAAGCCAAAGGCAAAATCCACCAGCCCGGAACGGGCCAGTAGCCAAGCTAGCGGACCCAACTACGTTGGAGTGTGTTGGACCCCAAGAAGTGACAGAACCATGATGATGGGTGCATTCTGCTCGGCACTTGGGGTGACTGATGTGCGATATGATCTGAGCGTCTACGGCGGGTTTCTCAAGGATATCCCAAAGCGACTTGGGACGAACACTGCACTTGATGCTTCTGTAGAGGCAATGACAAACGCCTTCCAGGGCATGCATTCGCTATCCCAAAAGAGATCTGTCGCGGCTCTTAAAAGCTACGGGCACGCTTTGAAGACCCTAAGGGAGAGTCTAAACGACCCCGCAGAATCCAGCTCTGCCAATACCATGTGTGCCGTTTACTTAATGCTGATTTGCCAGGTTAGTGAAAATCCTCAGACCATGCAGGTACAAATACACTGACTTTAGACTAGGGCTGGCTAGGAGGTCGTGACGACCGTGCTAGCCATGGAGAAGCTTTAGCCTATCTGTTGAATCTTATCTCATCCCAGGGCCGCCAGGATGACTTTGAAGCCGAGCTGGTGATCACTCTGTGTGTTCCTGTGGTATGTATCACTGAGCAATTGGTTGAATTCTCAACTAATATTCTGCAGATCGTAGAAGCCATAGGAAACCCAAGAATAAAGCTGCATCCGTGGCTAGCGAAAATCACGGCAGCCCATGACAAAAGTATTCCTATAGAAAGTATCAAGTTAAGCAATCTCGCCAAATTCCCGGACTATTTCAATCATCCAGAACCACACGCGCTTGGAATCCAATCAACTTATCAACAAATCCGAACCGACCTACCAGCGATCAAAAATCTCTTGCAGGCCATGTTCGAGAAACGATTAATCACACTCCATGCCCGGTATCAGACACTGTACAGCATCCAACTTGCCGTTGCCGTCATGCTGAACACCCTTCTCCGCCTCTTTGATCCCACAAATCTCTCACTGGTAGAAGAATGCGTGCAATTAGTGGATGAAATTATCTCTGTGGCTGAAGCAGCAGTGATTTATAGGCCGCTCGGCTCAAGCGCTGTGCCTATTTGTCTGATCTGTGCCTGGCCAGCAACGGATAACATGGTCAAGCGGGCGAAGATGGAGCAGTTAGTGGAAGAATACTCCACCGACTTCCCAACGTTTATGTGGATGGAAATGGCTCAGTGGCTGCAGAGCAAGCTCGAAGCACACTCTCTCAATCAATGCCTCAATCAGTTATCAACACTTGGAATCGATTCGGGATGGGACAGTAGACTCGAAATGCCGAAAGGGGCAGCTGCGGCATGTTCTGTAATGTGAGGGAGGAGAAGACAAATTCCATTCCGAATTTTAGGTAGGCATATTCATGCCACAATACACTGTAAGATAAGATTTTTTGAGTTTGGTGAGCCGTGCAATGAATACCCTGTGAGGCCTGGAGCCTCCACACGAACGAAATCTGATCGAGAAACGGACTATTCTTTACGGTATAATAATCTGCTTTCCTAAGAATTCTACAATCGCAGCACGCAGTCTGAACGTAGATGCCTGCGCCAAGTGCCAGCACAAAGAGCCAAGCTGACAGCGGTGCATGAAGCCTGTTCGGGTAAGCTCTCGTTAATAAATCATATATCGTAATCCTTATAATATTATATAAGTATTTCTAAGCTTTATTATAAGTATATATAAATGTATATAATATATGAGAATTAAGTGATCTTAAGTAATTCATATTAATATATAACTTATTTTTATAAAATATTAATTAATTTTCCTAGCTTAGTTTATTTGCTTTTATTATTAAACTTATTAATCTTAATTTTTATAAATTTCTTTATATCTTATAAGATATTATTACTAAGATAATCACGTATAGTGAGGAAGCAGGAGAGTGTCAATTGAGATAATCAGCTTGTAATATTAAAAGCTATAGACAGACGATCAAGGAGATTACAAGTAGTCTCGGCAACCACTAGCGTGCAAAGATTTGGTTATCCGGCCACCTGATATATTCGTGACTTAAACCTGTCACAAATATTTAATTATAAAATATTAAATTAAGAATAAGAGGCTTTAGGAATTCGTGAAGAAAGTATATTATTCTTATTCTTATTATTAAAAAAGAAGGTGTTATTAGTAATAAAAGTATTAAGTTAAGTCTTATTTTATTATAAGAGGTTTAAGATTTATTTTATAAAATTGATGCGCGAAGTTAACAGAAGCCTTAAAAACACGGACTTTGGGTCCCAGGGCTCGTTACTTAATCTAGTTCAATTATCAAACAGATGCATCCGCAAGTGCGAATGGAGGAGACCCGGATTAAAGCAGTTGTTTAACAACTACAAAAACACTAGTATTAACAGAGACAAGGCACAGGCAGATTCAATCGGGTATGTAACTGGTTCCTGTCGGCCCAAATGGCGACGTTGGTCTAATTTTTGGTTGGAGGATACCGAGCTTCTTTGTGTGGTTGTTGAAGGCGAGGTTTCGCATAGAGAAGGCGCCAGGATTTGGCTACTGGAGAAAAGTTCTGAAGCTTTGATAGAGTTGACGATCAATAGGTATTTCGCTGTCTTTTTTTGACTATCACAATTTTCGTATTGACTTACAGCGGGAACTGAACCATTTTCAATCCGCTCAAATACTCTCAAGTAAATGATGCCCGCATTGGGCGGAAGAGCCAGTGGAAGAGGAGGATTTTCCTTTAAAACCATCATATTGTTTTCCAAAATTCTATGTCATTACACACCTTTCACAGCTCCACGAGGTACAGCGCCCCGTCCCTCTAGCCAAATAGCAGTTGTAAAGGCTAACGCGGCTCCAAATATCCAGTACAAGCAAGGGAAATCAACCAATCCTAGGCCATTAAGGCCACAAACCCAGTCACCCGAACAAATATATATAACATTTATCAAAGCACCTCAAAGGTTATTCATGGAAACATCTCTGCTGGGGACTTTCCGTCCCCTTCCCTTCCCAGGAATCAACTCGCTCGGATGAATCCAGTTGAAGATCGCCAAGGCAATAAACATCAACAGGCCATCGAAGATATACAAAAATGCCTCGTGAGATAGAATGTACCCTTCAAATCCTTGAATGTACTCGACAACTCGAACGACGGATCTTATCATGATGAGTGCGCTGACGATGTAGAGCACGTGAAGATGTTTCTGCCAGGGGAGATTTGGGGACATCGAAGCATGAGTTGGGTCTCGAAGGATACGTTGGTGGAAGAGGAGGGCGACGAGCATAAAGACACCGAAGAAGACAACTTGAATGAGGAGCCCTGCGAGGATAACCCTTTCTCCTGTTTGGACGACTTTGATATCCTTGTTTGTTTGCAAGCCGCTGCCTGGAGAAAATAAGTATTAGCGCTAAGAATTCCTAAAACTAATTAGAGGGCCGGGACGGACTACGAACCTCCAGACAACACCAAGAAAGACACAACATCTCCCGCAACGAAGATTTTCGTTAACCATTTCTTTTTGATGAGGCAGTGTTTTTCTCCATCCAGAGCCAAGACAATCCGTCCTAAAATCATGTATATGCTCGCCGCGAATAGTGCCGGGGCAATGAGAAGCAACATGGCTTGGATAATGAAGGGTCCTAGAGTCCAGTTTGGGGACTGCCGAGATGATAGTATCCTCCCCACATACCCAATGGCCTCCATGATTCCGCCTAGAACCAGTGCAGTGAAATACCATGTCCGCGTGCGGCTGAGTTGGTAGACATGGAGGGTCGAGGTTCCGAAGAAGAGAAAGGTGAATATGACGGCTGCTGCGAGAGAGGGGTCGTATTGATAGAAGACAAATGCCTCTGGAGTGTTCTGCTCAGACATTGCAACGAAATATTTTGATGATCTTGCTACTTAAGAAGAAGTTAAGAGGATAGAATGCTGCAGCAGCAAAATAAACGAGTTGACTTGAATAGTGAAATGAAATGGAAAGAAGAAAAGGGCGAGCTGCTGTGAATCAGGTTGAAAGGCACCTACCTACTTCCTGTTCTTTATAGGGAGGATATCTTGCCTTCGTTCTCATGTAGTTTCTATTGGCTGTGCAATGCGATCCGTTCCAAGCTTCCAAGGTTCCGAATTTAGATATGATATGCGGGATATGCGGACTTATGTCGGTGCCAAGTCTTCACAGTACTCGTACTCGTTAAGCTTGGTATGGCTGGCTGGCGCAAGGGCTATAAAACCGTGCACGGTGCAAGGTGCAGACAGCGACAGCGACATACTGCCCTGGAAGCCAATGAGAAGATCAGGAGAGCGATAGCCGCTCCTTGACGCGTCACAGTCCGATTTGGCGCGAGTTGAGACGAGATGCTGGGGATGCAGGGAATGGGGATGCAGGGAACCCTACAAGTACGGCGTGTTCACACAGACAGTGCCAGGACTTCATGATGTGCGCAGTCCAAAGCAAAGACCAATACGATGTCAGAATATTCAGGCCTAACAGAAAAAGAAATGTGTCATTGAAGATGAGATCTAAATCTAAATGATGGCAACTATCTCCGCCTTCTAGGTCCTACAATCCCAGTTCTTATGTACAATTGCCAAAGGTAGGCTGGCACAAATTCGATGATTTACAGAAAGCGTCTGAGCTCCCACAGTTTCCCTTCACAGAACAACAGTTTCCAAATGTACTCCCGAGACAGATGGCCCCAACTGACGAAGCTGATCCACACTTCCCATCCGTAGATACCGTCGCACAAGTCCCATAAGCTGGCTGGCAAAGATTCGCCACAGCGCAGAAAGCTGGTGTCGATCCGCAGTTCCCCTTTACGGAACAACAATTGCCGTTCGCATGACCCTGGCACATAGCATCCGTCGAGGATGCAGCCCCACACTTTCCATCTGTGGAGAGAGGTGTGCATTTACCGAATTTCGGCTGACATTCGTTGGAGACGCCGCAGAAGAAAGGCCCATTGCCACAATTTCCTTTGGCGGAGCAACAAGGTCCGAAAGAGCTTCCTTTGCAGGTTTTGTCGTTTACGTTTTTCCCGCAACGGCCATCTGTTGAAATTGGTATGGCTGTGGATGTTGGGGCCGTAGAGGAAGAAGAGGTGGTCGAGGTGGGTATAGAGGTGGTCGAAATACGAGACGAGGTAGTGATAGCATTGTGCGGGTATGTCGTTGCTGGAATAGTGGTGGTGTAAATGATTGTCGATCGGCCGACTTCATCGACGTCTGTCAGTGTCCAGGTCATGACGACGGTATTGTTACTATCCCAGGTCATTGGGACATAGTCATCCGTTACTGGTGCATTGGTGTACATAGACGTCAGAGAAAATCTCATTAAACTTGCACTTTCGCGGGGTATGTCGCGCTTTTGCACCTTGCCTCCGTGAATTTGATCACTCTTCTCAGAAGCAGCCTTCCGGAGCATGGCTTCTGCAATCTTTTTGTCCTCCATCAACTTTATGTCGGCGTCCATATTACCAGAGCTAACCCCAATTGTTGGCCTCTCTGGAACTCCGTCGATTGTGGATTGGTGTCTTCGTTTCTTGAAGGGAGGGATGATGCCTTCTCCAGTGCACTGAATCTTGGGGCCGCCAGCAGATACAATGGCTCTCTCAACACACCCAGCCTTTATCGTTGTTGGGAGAGTGAAGTGAACCTTGGGATTGGTCGAGCTGGTACCTTCCTTCCATTGCCATTCAGCGATAGCACCACATCCTTTCTCTTGCTTTTTCAACGCTTTGCCCCCGTCCGTAACCCAACCTCCATAGATATTGTATATCTCGATCTCGAAATAAAGACCAAGGAAGCCGCTCCTATATTCTGTCAGCAATTATATTTAAGGAATCATATTTTGGATCGAGGAAGAAAGCAAATCAAATTGTGGAGCCATCCGCGTGCCACAATCGAGACCACTTAGTCAACCGCCGCATCAATGATGGGACAAGGTCCATGAGCTGAAGATGATGGGAACACCGATTATAACAATAGGAAATTTTGAGGGGGCGTACCAGAGCGCGCAGTCAGCACCCTTAACAGGGGGTGCAGGTGTATCTTCCTCTGTAGGCGCGGGCGCTGGGGGAGTCACAACTATCACCTGTGTGACAGTCACAACCGGTGGTTGCACTATAACTGTCACAGTTTTGATTTCCTCTTCTGTATCAAAAGTTCCGGGACTGTACGTGCCCCCATACCCCCATCTCCAAGCTCGGGAACAGGATCGTCGCGATTTCGTTCAGCCTCGCGTGTCGGCTTTGCACAGCCGACCGTTATAGTTGTCGATGTTGTGCTATCGGTCGCGGTACACGCAGTAATTGTCCGTGTGCATTCGGGGTCCCTACATGTTGTTTTCGTCGACGCCGGATACCTGATTACACTGCACTCAACCTCGCAGTGTGATGCCGTCTGGCGCCTACGACAAGTCTGGTCGTTTTGATTGCTACCCGGTGGTGCCCCGGTGTCAATGCAGCCAGGTCCCACGCAATTGGTACCCGAGGGACAGAACGGTCCAAGACATCCGCAGATGATGCAGCTCGAACCACCACCGCAGTTGAAAAGGCATGGGAGGCCGCATATCTGCCCAGGTCGGCAAGTCGGGGGACCTGGAATAATACTAAGAACACTGGGAAATCCGAAAGGCGGCGGTGGTATTGGTGGATCTGAATCATCATCATCAGATGATTCTCTAGATGGGGGTGTAGGGTAAGGGCCGGGACTGTAGGTCCATGTGATAGGGTTTCCAGAGCTTCTTGTCTGCTTTTGTGTGATTGTAACAGCCGGTGGGATGACACTGCTGGCAAGCCAAATTATTCCAGCGTCTGAGGTTGAAGAAGCCGATGGTCTTGTAGTTGAGTTGTTATGGTTGTGAGTCCTCCGTTTGGTGCCATAGTTGTAATTGTAGTAGGTCCCCCTCTAATTAGCGACGGATCCCAGACGACATTGGACAGATAGATTGTTTTCGTGGTAATCGGCGGAAGTGTTATTACTGTTTTAGTGATAGAGCCGACAGAGGTCGTGACTAGTCCACCACCAATACTGAGTGTTGTTGACCAAGTATCCTTGTATGTAACTGTGACCGGTGCCATACTAATCGTCGTAGCAGTGGACAGCACAAAGGGTGGAAGAACCAATGTACATGGAGGTTGACACTGTATGACAGGATTCGCTCAGTGTGACAAATAGATTAGATTAGAGTAGAGTAGTGAGTGCTACTCTAATCTAATCTAATAAATTTATATACTACTCTAAATCTAATCTAATCTAATCTAGAGTATTAGATTACTACTTGAGTAGTGGTTATGTAATTATTACACTAGCCGAAAATAGTCTAACGCTGCGGTCCTTACTAAATAAAGCTTAGTGAGCGGCTCTACCCGAGTAACGAATAATAATTCTTCCACGTAGTTTTCTTAATGGCTTTATAAGAAGATATATTTATTATTAATTAGTTTATTAAATATGATTATAAGTAAAGGAGTTTTATTATATTAGTCTTAAATCTAACATCTCTTAATTACTTTCTTATATATTAACTTATATGAAATAAGTTTATTAATAATCTAATAATCTAGATTAAGCAAGATTTACTACTTTAAATCTAATCTTAGATTTTTAGATTTTTTACTAATCTAGTCTAATCTAATCTAATCTACTACTCTAGATTACTACTCAAGTAGTAGATTAGAAATTTACCACACTGGATTCGCTTGGGTGTAAACATCGGGACTGATATAGACGTACTCTGACCCGGTGTTCCCCTGACCCGGGGCATCATTGGATCCGTAATCAGCATCTAGGTCAATCGCCCAATCCACTGTGCCACCAAAATTCAGACTTTTGACCCAGGAAATTCGACCGTCATACTTGTCTCTTGTCATCCAAGAGACCCATTGCACGCTGTTATACACAAGAATATCACCCTCGTCGCTCCTATACTGCTGGGCATTGCCTACAGTTTCGATGATATCTCGAATCTCAAAGTTCGAAATGTAGCCGGTGGTACCGGTACATCTTCCAGGAGTCGCTCCCGAATCTTTGCCAACGTAGGTGCAGTCTTGTCCATAACATCCGGGCGTGGTCATCTTGAACGACCGCCCGTAAAGAACCATGCCAACGATAACCTTGCTTGCTTGCACACCAGCATGAGTTATCATGGCCATCGCGCCTTTGGTTTCGGTCATGTTTACGTGAGAACGCAAACAATTACCTGCTGGACAGCCGTCACTAGAAAAGTGGCCCTTATCAGCAGATATTCTGGAAATAAATAACGGAAACAGAGGACGTGGAAAACCTACTCGGACCAGGCGTTTCCATAATCCCACTGTCCATGAAGATCATAAGTCATGTATACGATATAATCCACCACTTTGGACATTTCAGCAATAGGAAAGCCCTTCAGATACCAGTATGAAGCAGGAGCAGCAAGTCCAACGGAATTGTCTGAAGATAGTGCCGCTCTAACTAGCTTCAGGAAGGCGAGATAATTAGTTCCGTCTTCAGGGCTTCCTGGCGAGATGCCAGGTATATCGGGTGCACCGGGGTATTCCCAATCAAAACCAACTCCGTCTAGCCTATTATTGATGACGAATGCGACAACTTTGGCGGCAACAGCCTGGCGCTGCGCTGCTGTAACACCAGCCCGGAAAATTGGAAAGGTATCATAGTCTGTCGAGAAGGAGCAGCCTCCAAACGAAACTATTCTCTTTACGCCAGTAAGAGCTTTAAAGTCCGCGAATGCGCCGGTAAGGTTACCGACGCTGATCTAGAAATTTGCTGTTATAGAAGCAAAGGCGAAGTGCTAGGAATGTTAGCTCAAGATCCAATAATCACAAATGGCCGAGGGAGCATTGCGTATGGAACTCACAAGATGAGTATATTTCGACGTATCAATTTGGCTAGCCTGTAATCCTTTTGATCAGTCAAGAGTACCATCAAACTGAATATGAACATTTTTGAAAACATATTTCAGAGCACGAGAAAACCCCAAAGATACAGCGGCCACATTGCGGCCACAAAAGACGGAGCCGAAATAGAACGAAGGAGGGAGAAGCTCTGTGCAACTGACCTTCATATGCAAACATGGTCGATCGCTATTCCAAGCTTCCCAGTATCCAATCTTTTTGAAACTAGTAGGCGGTGAAGCATTATTCATGATCGCCAAGTTGCAACCCGATATACAACCGTTCGTTCCTGGCTTCGCGGTTCCGGGTGCTCCAGTATCCGCCGGGTTCGGGATGCAAAAGTCCTTGGTCGTACCACATTGGCCCCAAACGTTACAGCAGACGTTCAGCGGACATGGATTCAGGTTGGCGAGGGTTGACATATCGGCGGGGCGTGAGGTTCCTTTGACTGTTGGGCCACACACCGCGTTTGTAACGGCCCCGGGCATTGGAGGAGAGCCTGCCGAAAGACAGATCACTGCACCGACAAGGAGATAACTGCAGCCTGTCCAGCCCCAGGTGTTTTTGTTGCGACTTTCGATATCAGCAACTGTCATGGTGTTTGATGCTGCTATAGCTGCGCAGTAGTCATTGCTCTTGACGGTGTAAGACTTTCTTGTGCCATCAGAGTTAGGCTGCGGAGTGAAGTTTGGTAGTGTGCCTGCTGAGCAACAGATATACTGACCGACTTTGAGGTTACTGCATAGCTTTGCATCGTTGTTGTAGGAAATCAATTGTGCCTGTGTGACAGCACATCTATCAGCCACAGACCAACAGCCATCTCCTGAGACTGCTTGGGTGTATTTGCACGTGGCTCGCTTATCGAGGTTGCTGTTGTCGTTGCTGCTGTCACGAATGTCGACCCCAATATTCCCCGGGGTACCACCATATTCAGGTCCAACAGGGATTGTCTTTCCGGACACCAACTTTGCCACAACTGCTGGCCAAGTTTCGGTCTCGCCCTGCCCTTGTGTGAGACAAGTTGCGTTGTTCCAGCCACCAAGTGCAGCTTTGACGGCATCCAGATCGCCGGTCCGGTCGATGAATACACCTAGTATCTGCGAACCAAGTGATTCCGAACCGCAAAGTTGGGCAACCGTGCTCGTATGGGAGCGTTGATGAATAGTCTCGCGGCCTGCAAGCTGTTGGATAATGCTGCCAAAACCTGCATCGTCGATCTGTGATCCCGCATAGGCGCCCGCAATAGCTTTTCCTGACATAGCGAATACAATCGTTTTGCCACTGTTTCGCTGAGCTCTCACGATTTGAGCAAGCGCAGAAGTTACTGCCGTGACGGAAGCGCTGTCCGCGCCGGAATTTTGGCCGGCCCATCGAATGATTTGGAGGTCTTTTTTTGTTGACTGGTCCTCGAATGTGGTTGTGTTGGTGACATTGGTGGAACCGAAGGAGAATGACTGCCTTTTCACAAGTAGTATCTCTTCGTGCTGTAACAAACAAGCACGAATGGGGCTGGAAAGCGATTCAGAATCGAGTCCGTGATTGAGGTTCAAATCCAGCAGAATGGTTTGATTGCAACTGGCAAGTTGACTTGTATCTCGATAAATGCCCCAGTCTCCATGGTCTGAGCTGCTTTGACATGGTGGTGGGCAGCGAGATAACAGAGAGAACGGGTCGTAGGCTGTCGAAGCTGATATTGGAGAGTAGTAAAATGAAATGAATGGCAATGCAATGTAAAATAAAGATAAACCCCTCAAAGAAGGATTTTTCAAAGAAAGCATCATTTTGTGATTGCCTGTAGCCCCCGTCTCTCTTTGGTCTGACAAGAAGTCCAGAGACTGACTGGATCTTGATAGACTCTTAACTCTGCTGGCAGGATGTTTACGATATCCGTGGAGGATCCATTCGCCTGATCATTTAGTCAATGTCCGCGATCACTAACCCTGTTACCAGTTCAAGCTTGAAACTAAGATATATACCTGCCCTGAAGTATCACATTTCATAACCCACCAGTTCCGGCCTTGGCTTCAAGATTTGTGGGATCTCAGCCTGATCTGGGCAGAGCCCGAGAGGCACAGCCGGAGGTTACCCACATAACGTGCATTCGAATTTTCAAACAAATTACGGACGTAATTGAGATGCCGAATGCTTGTTTTTTTCAGTCAACTGGAAGGACGGCGCAGTGTAACGGTCATTTCTGACTCAGTCCACATTTGTTTATAGTTGAATAATTATGTCCTACCAGCCAATCAAAGCTCTGGAATGTTCGCCTAAGCTACGCCTCTGCGCCAGATCAGACGGGACTTCAACAGAATCCCTACCCACTTATTGATCGGATGGACCATGTCCATCCTCGTCCTCCTCAACGGTCTCAGTCGCCTCTGCGTAACGAACTTCACTTCCAGCAACCACAGCAATTTCAACAAGGGGCCTCCCAATTTCTCTCTGAACCGCCGCTTCTACCACAATTCCAAAATGGGGTCGTTTATTGGGCGAGGAGAATGGGACTGGGCGTCTGCCTGCGATGGATTATGGATCAAACCACAGAATCTATAGGGCACACGAGCGAACTCATATTAAATCTGCGACTTGCGTCCAGGGTAAGCGAATGCGAGATGGATTTGAGTACTGCGTCATAGTCAACTTGGACTGGTCTCGGTCCAACTTATGATCGTAGACGCGGGAACAATCAAGTCGACCCGCGGGTTTTACATTTATATCACGAGTTTAACTTTCTAAATAAGAAATGGATTCGCACGGACTATACATAACTCAAGTACAAGTTGTTGCAAAGTAGTTCTTAAGTCAACTTGGCAAGTGACTCGGACTCGAGATGCCTTGCCCGGGTTCTCAAAAGCCTAAAGGGGTACTCTGACTGTCTCCAAAGTTAGCTAAAAAGATCCCATACTGGACAGTCTGGACTGGATCTCGCATTCGTCTAACCGTACTTGCATTGTCCGTCTGATAATGAATGGACCCTTGTCCTTGTGAAGGCGAATTTGTCTTATATTTGCATCCTGCATATCCCAGGAGGCAATCACCTCGGCCTCGAAATGGTACTTCGTAGCCTTCAGTTTCTTACCTTCCTAATTTGTATAAATAGCTACAAATCTAGCTATTTTTTCTTCGAATATGGAGCACCCCCCACTATATTTCGTTCACGAACAGAGACGAACTTCAAGCACGCCACCTTGGATGATTGAGGTTCAGGCCGCGATAAGCGCTGCGAACCTGTATGTGCGTCAAACCCTGGACAGAATGTCAGAATTGCATGCCGGATTGTGATCCGGGGTGCCAAGTTGCTTGAGCGTTTCTTTTTTAAATTACAAACAGCATTCGACAGGACTTGGCAAGGGAGAACCTGATCGACCCTTGTTCGGAACTTTGATAATGTGTGTTGATCAATTGCTGGAGTTGTCCCAATGTCAGCTGGCCTAGACCCATTGTGTTGAGCTCACCTTCAATCTTCAGGTAGATAGGACGTCGCATTTGTAAAAGATTAACAGGGGATTTACTTAAAGCTCACTCTCGTTAACTTTGTACACGCTCCAAGTAAGGACGCAGACGGAGGGACCTCGGGTGGCATGAAAATACCTCCACTTTCGACCCCTATGTTTGCGAATTACTCCGATGGTTCGTTCTGTACAGGGGCGCTTTCTGTATTTGTCCATCTCCGAACCGTACCAGAATCGTTGAAACCTGGCACGTCTCCATTTCAGACGGGTCTTTTCCGTCCTTCCCGTTCGGTCAAATGACCCCCGTTTGATAGATTAACCGTTCCGGCCGTATTATGAACTGTTTATGACTGACAACAATTGAGTAACAGGCTGTTGAAGAAGTGGAACCTGATTAAAACAACCAACTTCCCCAACCTTAGTGCGATTTCCCAGTCACTGAAGAGTTCAGCTCCTTGCGTTGATACTGTCATCCTTCGCAACAACAGCTTCGTCAATTTGCTGTTTCATTGTGTACAAAATGGCGACACTTTTGAGACTTTCTCTTCTCATTGCCTCGGTGCTTGGAGTGACTGCAAACACAAGGACAACTGCGTTCTCTCCCAGCAGGTAAGATTACGGGAACCGCTCCCTTTACCTTTATACAGGGTGGCCATTAAGTCAGTTAAGTCAGTATCAGTCGATTTATTTTAGTCGACTGACTGACTGACGATAATACCTCAACTGAGGGACTTAACTTAATATATTAATCAGTACTGATTAAAAAGAAACGTGACCTTAAAATCACGTTTTTACGATGTAAAAATAAAAATATATCATTTTCGATACAAATGAAGTTTAAGGAATATATACAAAGGTTAGAACGTGTATTTTTACTTTTAATCTCTTTAAAGTGGCAAATAATATTATTTTCACTTCTCATAAAAAGGCCTTAATGTTCCTAAAATTTACTCA
>MU270763.1:0-21607 GCA_021432625.1 Leptodontidium sp. 2 PMI_412
GTGTTATTTGGAGGGGGGCTGGGGAGGGGTGGATGCGAAAAAGTGGTGGGGTCGCGTAAAATCGGTTACTAATACTAGTTATGAAAAAGATTGTACTAACACACTTTATGAAAAGAGCTTGTAACTGTGGCCCCAACTCTTACTTCAGACTGATCTGTACGGCAACGTCCTGAAGAGCATTAAAATTGCGTATATTTGAACACCTGGGAAGGGCTCTGGTATAGCTCAGTCTACACAAGAGCAGGCTCTCTTTACGTATGGCGAGAGACGTGACGAACAAAGTCTCGGACGACAATGACTATCAACTGCCCCGACCCAATGAAGCTCTTATTAACTGTGTTTATTTCCCAACCCCCGATACAGAGTTGTAAACTTCACCAAAAATGGCTTTGCACCCGTTCTTAACTTGCCTGAAATCCCATTTGAGCAATGGGGAGGCAACGGAGTAAAACAAAGGCGGATGGTCCACCGCGAGAGATTCCTCTTCAGAAGCAATGATCTTTCTCAGTTGCTGCCAGTGGGACAATTGGCTTCCATGGGACTCCCCCGCCAGAATTACAGCCTCTCACTCATGCCTAGAATTTTATCCAGTGCTTTTTGAAGAGCAAGTGAAAACCTCCTCCCTGATCCCAATCAGGTCTTAGCTGGGCAAGCCGGAACTGGTGGTGGGTATGTTGATTTAGATCAAGATGGAAATTGGTGGATCCCATTAGGAAGATCTTGTTTCTCTGTCAATCCTGACCCGCCGCAACTTGAGCTCGCACAGGCACGATCTCATTTCTATCGTCCTGGCCACTACATTGATCCATTCAACCAATCCAGCACTCTTGAGTACGACAATTACGATCTGTTGCCAGTGCGTACGATTGACGCTGTTCACAACAGACAGAGCTGTTATAACAATTACTACGTCCTTCAGCCGTGTGAGACTACGGATACTAATAGAAATCGGTCTTATTGTGTTTTTGATGAGCTTGGTTATATGACGGGCACAACTATCATAGGGAAAGAGACCAAGCATATTGGTAACAGCTTGGAGGGATTTCAGACTGTTACCTCCCAGGACGAGATAGACCAGGTATTAGCAGAGCCTCGTGGGGCAATAGCCTTGAGATTGCTTAGCAACGCATCAACTCGTTTCGTCAACGACCACTGGCGCCGCTATGAGGAACAGACGCCAATCTTCAATGTCCTCATCGCGCTCGCGAAACCCACGCATCCGACTCCGCCAATCCACTCAAAATCCAGGTCGGATTTACCTTCGCTGATAGGTATGACCGAGAGATTCAGAAGAGAGTGCAAGCTGAGCCAGGAGACGTCCAAGGACAGTCTGTGGTCCAACGGCGGCTTGCTAGTAAGTGGAAGGTGTTCAATAATAAGGGAAATCCAGTCAAATCATTCAAACCCTTCTTTGACGACTCACATCGATTCACGGCGGATGTTAAGGCGGTCGTGTCTGCTACCATCATATATGATCCCCTGGGGCGAGTTATAGGCAAGTTTTATCCCGATCATTCGTGGTCAAAGTTAGTGTATCAGCCATGGCAGTTGGCCGTGTTTGATGTCAACGATACTGTGTTGCCCGACCCAAGTGCAGACGCCAACATCGGCGGATATGTTTCGCTTCTTCAGGATGACGAGTACTCTCTGACCTGGTATAACTCCAGGATAGACGGGAAAATGGGACCCGAGGAGCAAGCTGCGGCACAGAAGACGGCACAACACGCAAACACTCCAAGTATCATGCAGGCTGGTAGTCTTGGTCGAACGGTGGTCAAGATTACTGACAATGGCGTGACCGGGAAGAACGTCTACTTCACGCAGTTAGACATTCAAGGCAATGCTCGAGAGATGGTGGATCCATGGGGGAGAACAATCGAACGAAACTATTACAATATGGTTGGAGTCATTCTTGGGAAGGATTCGATGGAAGCTGGGACAAAACGGAAATTGTTGGACGTCGCAAACGCCCAACCCTCTCCTGGGACACCAGAAACCAGACCATCCAGAGCTTATACGATGAACTCAGAAGACCAAAAGATGTCTTCTTGTCAATTTCAGGAGCTGCGTTCACAAAGGTTAGCGAATATTTGTATGGAGAGTTGCAAAATAATGCGGCGGCCAACAATCAGAGAGGCAGGCATGCTCAGCACATGGATCAAGCAGGAATAGTAAAGTATGAGCAATATGACTTCAAAGGCAACCTGCTTCGGATAAATCGACAATTTGCTCGGGAGAACAAGGCAACGCTGGATTGGGGTTTGAAATGTTCTGCTTGAAGAAGAAGTCCACCCTTACACGACTACCTACGATGCACTCAATCGCAAAGTATAGGAAACAGCGCTTGAAGGCAGTACGATTACATTCGTATCAACTCGAGCCCCTTCGGCACTCCTTGCCTATGTAGACTCTAGCTTAACACGACACTCAGCCAAATACTTCCCGTGAGTCCTCTTATCAGCCACATCGATTTCCCTATTCAGCAGTCCTACTAATAAGGCGGAGTCCAATCCGGCTACCTATGCCACTAGCATCTACTAGGGGTGATCAGATCTTCACGACGGATTTCTGCATTAGTCATCTAAATAACCGAATGCTCACCAAAAATCTACAATTTTGTAACCTTCTATAAAGCTAAAGAATCAATTAAAAATACCGAAAATGAAATATAATATACTTGTGTATACTCTTAAGTATTTTGGTCAACTAGAAGTTGAATAAATCGTTGCGTTGCTTGATATTCTTGAATACTCGATTTTCGGGGCCAAATTCTGGCTGACAAATCCGTCGTGAGATCTGACCACCCCTGGTGATCTGTTCGAAAAAGATCGGTCCTGCACCAGCTTGGATTGACCAAGTTAAGAATAACAGAGCTTTGTCCTCCCTCTGAATGGCTCAGCTGCTCTGCAAGCTTTCGGAATCCTAGTAGTAGCACGAGCTTGCTCAGAAAGTACCGGTCTGCCATGTCTACGGTAGCTTCGTCATCCAATGACTTGTCCTTGTCCGGGCTCAGGCAAATATTTGTGCTTGGCGAAAATATGGACAACCGAGCAGGTGATGACGAGACGTGACGGCTTCTGCTGTACTTCTGAAGTTTCCCGGAGCTTGGGAATGGCTAGCATAGATACTAGCAAAGTCGAGATTACGTTGACTTCGATGGTGGATTCATGGCCCTCGAAGCGTACAAATTCGGTAGCGTCGATTCCTGCATTGGCGATAAAAACGTCAAGTCTTGTGAGACCTTTAATTCGGTTGCCCAATGCCAGCACAGAGCTTAGGGGAGATAGCTTTGTCTTCAAGTGCTAAAGAATCCACTGGAGATCTGGGTTAATCACAGCTATCACTTCACATTGGAAGAGCTTGTATTGTTTTCCGCAAATCCTCACACTGTAGCTTATAGATACTCTACCTCCCAGAATCCGGGCCATTTGTATATCATCACCCAATGCAATGGAAGTGCCACAGACGAATTGCGGCACCCGAGAGTGTAGGTAGGTATAGTGGAGACTTATAATTATGACCGTTATTTGAACTTTAAGCATGGCGTTGAATGCGAAGTCGGCCACTAGCCGCCTGTTTTAGTGCCGCCTCTCGCTTGACCCTTCCAGATATACCTTTTGAGCATGTACAACATCCGTTATGAAAGTTATTTCTTTTCACCTCCCTCCTAGCTGCTTATTCACAAAAACTCCGAATGCTCAGCGTCCTAAGAAGAAAATAGCGAAGGCGTCCAAAGAAGATAGCCACGGTAACGTTCACGTGCAGACGGGGGCGATAGCCCTCTCACTTCTTGATACTGTATAGCATCGTGCAAAAATACGATGATAAATAGATGTTAAGTTATAAGAACAGAGAGATAAGGACTTTTTTGGAGCTTGGGGGATGTTGGAGGTTTGCGTTACTACAGCAGAAATTGGGTTGATAGCAATCTAGTCCAAAGAAATGCCGGAAGCTCATAATCACCCAGCCAAGACATTCTGCCGTTGATAGATTCTTCACTTCTACTGCCATCTTGGCTTCAGTTCTCGTCCACTAACCTGCCAGCCTCATATTATAGTGTTTTTCTTCTATATATCAATGCTCATATTTCATCGTCCTAGCTTCTTCAATAAGCGCGTTATCGACTCTTTCAAGGTCGCAAGGTGCTGCCTCGAGATTAACTTCAATCGCTTGATCCGTTGATGTAAGGTGAGTGACTATTGAGAAGGTGAGCGTGGAGAATGTTACATGTTTTCACTATAAGTCTACGCTGCACTTGCCCTTGCTGCCTCGCCCAGGGATGCCAGGTTTGAATTCACCTGCGATTGTCGCCGCCAACTACCTGCGACTTAAAAAGCCGAACTTAGGTCTCGAGTTGTACTTATACTGTTCAGAGATATGAGAAATTCTGGTTCATGGGAGCCCTGTGTTACACGTGGCATTTCTCTGAACCTGACGAATCTTGGTTTATGGGCTGGATCTCCGACATGGAGGTTTGCTTGGGGCCAGTCGGAAGCATTGCGGGGGCTTCAAGAAAGAGTGGCATGAGGATCGATAGCGAAATAAGAGTTGATAACTAAAATTCTTGAAAGGTAAGTGGACATTTCACATTTGTTTTCTCACATTCCCGTCCTGATTGCTACCTTTGCAGCTCTGATGATGAGGCCAAACCTCCTAACTGTGCTGTAAATGTCCTTCGAGCCTCGCCACCTAGGGCCCATTGTTAAAAATAGGTCGCACTGGGGGTTGTGTAGGAATGTGCAAGGAATATTCAATTCTGAAAGTTTTATACTCTATTTTAAGAAAGGTGTGTTGAGTGACGATGGAATTAACATCACCGCACGGGCCCCGTGCCATTTGATATATCGTAAAGAGTGGTAGTAGCAAAGCCGTAGAATACAATGAACAATTGCCTCGGTCCCACTTAAACTCTCCAGACAGTAGCTATGGATACGTCTTCTACCCAAAATCCGAGTCCATTTGGAAATCGTTCCCTCGGCGCGCCAGATCCTGCTTCCAATAATACGTAAACTTCTTCGTACCAATCGTATCATTACCAAACGCACCACCCTCCCCCACCCCTCTAGTGCCCGCACACACAACCAATAGTAAATAATGCTCTTCTCCCCTAACAAAATGCGCCTCCTTAGAACCAACCCACTCCCTCTACCCCTCCAACATCCTCCCCCTCTCCTCTGCCCCTCGACCAACACCATCTTCGTCAAAACATCACTCCACTCCACATTCCTCCGACAACCCTACTCATTCATCTTTCCTGAGAATATCGTCCGCAAATTATACATTGTCGGCATCCCGCTCCCCACAATCGCCACTCCACTATCCCTCAACCTCCCCAGCACCTTTCCCATCTCATAGTGCTATGCAGCGAAGCAGAATTCAGTACTGACAGCTGCACGATTGGAATATCGTCTTTCGGGTGAATCAACATCAATCATTGGCACAAAGACCCCGTGATCCCAGCCCCTCTCCCTATCCATCTCCGGCTTAAACCCCGCCTCCTCCAACGCCGCAAACACTTCGTCTACAACATCTGGGCTTCCTAGTGCGAGATACTTCAACGCGCAGGCTTCGCGCAGGAAACTCCCGTAGTCGTAGTATAAACTATGTGAGCACCGTTGCTGATTGTCGGGACTCGTTCGCTCCAGTGGGCAATCACAAGGACAATAGCACGTAGTGCGTTGAGCATTCCTAGGTTCAAGATCTATCCCCTTGAGTGCCATACGCACACTTTGCCAAGACCCTAGAGCGCTGAGGCGGGGCACTACAGGGCACTGCACTGTACAGCCAGTGCGCGGAGGTATTGGGACCGCCCACGGAAGAGAGTCGCGGTAGCCGAAATTGCTAGTAATACAGGCCGAGTAAGCAAAAGGAGAGCCTCAAGTTACGGTTGTAAACAGTGTGATGTCCACCTTTGCGAGTATAATAATTACTTTACGTTGTATCATCAAAAACAGTAGAATACACTGAATTTCAATGATTCCCTGAAATTTTGGTGTTCTTCGCTTAATTTAGGGTCGCGACACGGACCTCTTTCAGGCTCTTTAGGCGTGTGCGGCTGGTGGCACTCTAAGCGATAGGACGTGTTCTTTATGGATTTTATAAGTGCGGCGTGGCCTAGGTCGTTGAAGATGGGCATAGGCCTGCCACCGTGGCAGACGGCAACTACGGAGGCGCGAGTGGGCATTGTTGGATGTGGAGTTTTACTTGAGAGGAAGAGGGCGAGGAGGGGGAGCTTCAGATGGGGTCGTAATAAGTATCGTCTGAGCATTGGCCGAGGATCGTATGTTGATTATCCTGGGGCTGCACGCTCGGCAGTGTGTTAGAAAGACGGCTACTGGATTGGGAGTATCCACCACCATTCTCCCAATGGGACTTGGTACGTTGGAAAGATATCAATCTCTTCGATCAAAATCAAATCTAAGACAATCGTGCCTCGAGATGGGTTCTAACGTAGCGTCCTGCCAATGGTCACTTGATATGATGTTGTTGTTCCCATTTGCCTACCTTCTGCATTTCGCGACAATAAGACTAAGAATGCACTACCATTTGGAGACAGCTCATCGCCATCGAGGAAAATAATTTCATCATTTCCATTCTTCACTCCCTCTTTCAAAGCCCGGCTTCAACTTGTCAGAGCTTGCGGCATGTCTCTGCGTGCACCTTGGCCGAGACCACCCCCTTTACCTTTACAAGAAGCATATTTATAGACTAAAGTATATGCTTTAAAACGAAAGGAGGTTACTGTAGCATTCTGGTGGAATAAATCGAGCAAATAAACAAATTCAATACGTACGCTCGAGGTTGTGATATGACTGCGGTAAATAATCCTGGCCATAATCTTAAGGTGCAGGCAGAAAAATGCCGCAAGCTCTTCCATTTTCGAAACACGACGCAACCTCGCTAAACACCCGCCAAGCGAAGCAACGCTTCAGCTATGTTGCCGTTTTGTCGTTTCAGTACCCCGGAAAGTTTGATCGCCTCGAGATTGTCAGTTTCTGTGGGGAAGCGCGTCCTGTCTTTTGTTTTGGATGATCTTTTTCTTCTTGGAAGTTGATCTTTTCATACATGGTCGTCCGAACTCGACGCGCTTTCCAGCGGGACATTTCCAGCCGGCGAATATTATAGGATGATCGGAGATGACCGGAGCTACTGGTTTGGGACGAAGATGTTCATAGTGACTGGTGTTTGCACTGCAGCAATGCGCCGTTTTTGTGCAGAAACTTATTTAGGTGCCCAATTTATACCTCTTCAGTTTCGCCTAGCGACCTATCCACATTTCCATTTGACAGGCAGAGTTAAGCTTATCCAATTCCTATCCGAAAGACTTTATTCTTAACTTAAACATGCATAAACAGCCAAGCGGTTACTCAGACAGCAACGGTTCTATTCCTGGTGTAGCTTCTAGACCCGGATACTGGTCGCTCAAGGCCGGCTTCGCCCCCAAGTAAATGTGTGATCGCTTTGTTTGATTCCCACGAGCGGCTTGTTTGATAACAATCAAGTTTTTGTGTTCCTCGGTCTTCAACTAGATCACGGACCTGACACCTCATCCCCAGAGTGGAATTCCAAACCCGGATTTCCTCACCGCGGAAGCATGGGCCGTGGGAACGGCGCCTCCTTTCAGAATAGTCCCGTTCCGAAACTCCCCAATTGACGAACCTGCCACGTGGACTCCGGCCAATCAAAGCCTCTTTAAGTAACGAACACGGCTTTAAAATGAAGCTTACTTTTAACCGCCCGCAAATTCTCCGGCAGATACCGGCAGCCCAGACGTGGTGTGCGGATTTCAGACTCTAGAGGCGCTGACTCGTCTGAATGTGGCGATCATCCGGTCTCAGCATCCTCAGCACTTCTCTTGGAGACGAAACAGAATCGCTGATCGGATACTGAGATCAAACGATTCTATGTAGAGAATATCTTGGAGTCCGGGGGTGATTGGGTGTTGTAGGGTTTGCTGGAAGGAGATACTTAAGTCTTTCTGTCTTCGCAGTCTTGGGAGGTCTTTCTCATCGTCCGGCACGTCTTCAATTGCACTCTACATCATTTTTACATTCTACAGCTGGCCTGATATCCTTACATTTCGATTTCATCAACCAGACTTTTTCAATCTTTGAATCGTATTCTTCGCAAACCGCAATCATGCAGCTACCAGCAACCTCCCTCCTCATTCTCGTATCAGCCATTCTCTCGGTACACACATCGCCTGTTCCTTCGAGAAATGTAGCACTTCTTAGCCGTGCCGAATCATCGACATGGACTAGAGATATCGAGTTGGAACGCCGACAACGTGGTGGTAATGGTGGAGGACGGGGACAAGGCGGAAATGGTGGTGGAAATGGCGGAGGCAATGGCGGGGCCGCTGCTGCTGTGAGTCTCCGATCTACCTCCCAGTGTTTATGGAATGGAGGACTCATTCAATATCACAGGCCGCCGCCGGCAACAACAATAACAATAACAACGCTGCCAATAATGTCGGCAACAACAATGCCAATAGCAACGCAGATGTATGTTTTCAAACACAGGGCGGGACGAAGTGAAGAATGAAAGCTGACACCTTGACAGGCTGCGAACAACGCCGATGCTGCGAACGTATGTTTGCTCTACAAATAATCTATTTGACTAATCTAACTATCAACAGGACGCTGATGCCGCCGATGTATGTTTTCTCCAAATTCAGATCTCGCCAACTTCATCGAATCCATACTGACAATCAATAGGCCGCGGACGCTGCTGATGCTGCTGATGTATGTTCTCTCGCATCTAGAGAACATTAACTTCATCGAAGCCATGCTAACGATCAATAGGCCGCCGCTGGCAACGCCAACGTAGCCAACGTAAGTATTTTCTAAATTCAGAGTTTGCTACCTTTCATTGAACTTATACTAACGATCAGCAGGCCACTGATAATGCCGCACCGGCCGTATGTATTTCTTTCATATCCAGAGAACTACCCAAAATCGGTATCTGGACTTTTACAGAGAAGTGGCTAACAAGCAGCAGGTTGGTGGTGCAGGTGGAAAGAAAGCCGCGAAGGCTGCAGCTGTACGTTTCTCTACCCCTGCGCACACATTAACACCTTTAATAAACAGAACTAACATTCTTTATAGAAAGCCGCTGTAAGACGCCCTTTATCTTCAACATCCAGGCTTGCATTCCTCGGTTCACGTGACTTTCGAGTCTGGATACACGAGACCTCCGAATACTTGCGCATTTCCCACGAAATATTCCGTATGAGTAATAGCTGATAATGGATAATTAGGCTGCCGCCGCTGCCGCCGACGCTGCTGTAAGTCTATTCTGTTCACCCGCCACTCACTTTCTTAGTGTGGAACATATTGCCCCCCACGCCTATCCAAGCTTTCGAAAGGCATTTAGCTGACAGGTTCGTTCTTCAGGCAGCCGATGCAGCCGCAAATGCGGATGCCGGTGCCAATGCCGATGCGAATGTGAGTCTTTTGTATTTTATTTTCTTCAGGTGGAGTTGAACATTGACATCCCCATTACCCAACCGAGCAACTTGCAAGGCACAGAACTGACATTATTCTAGGTCGACGACGCTGCAGATGCCAACGCTGATGCTAATGTAAGTCTTTCCACTTATGTTGCCGATCGCTTCCCAGAAGTTGGCGATTGGCTTCTTTACCCAACCATGCACTTTGAAAAGCAATCGTCTAACGTATTTTTAGGCCGACGCCGCCGCAGATGCCGATGCCAACGCTGCAAATGTGAGCTTGTTTATTTATTTTGCGGATTACTTGACGTGGAGTCAAACATTGATATCTCCACTTGGCGAAGTACCAAAAGGACGATTAGCTAACAGTGTTTCTTAGGCCGACGATGCTGCGAATGGTGATGCCAATGCCGACGATGCTGCTGTAAGTCTTTTTTCCACTTCTGCCCATCGCTTTGCCTTGTCCTCTTCCCCTTGTGCTTTACGCGGGTAGCAAAAAGAAAACTAGCTGACATCGTCTTTTATTTAGGCCGCCGATGTAGCTGCCGATGCTGATAATGCCGATGCCAATGCGGATGCCAATGTAAGCTTAGGGTTATTTTGTTTACGTTGCCGATTGCTCCACGTAGAGTTAGGCATTTATCTTTCCCCCTCTCCCCTTTCACCCTACGATCGGGCATGGCAAGACCATTCGCTAATATTATCTTTTACTCAGGCTGACGCAAATGCCGATGCTAATGTTGACGATGCTGTTGTAAGTTCTTTCTATTCATTTTACCGATCGCTTCACCCAGCATAGGATCCATCCTCCAACCGAACAATCGAAAGACTTTCAGCTAACACTTTCTTTCCCAGGCCGACGTAGCTGCCGATGCTCCAGTCTCAAAGGGCGCTGCAAAGGCTGCGGCCAAGGCTGTAAGTATTGTCCTCCCCTCCAGCGAACACCTGCGATCATATCCCCCCATTCACTTCATCATCTCACTAAAGCATTGCAAATATTTACTGACGATCTGAATAGGCCGCCAAAGCCGCCAAAGCCGCTGTAAGTTTTATCTGTTCGAGGGATCTTTCGAAGTGTCCAGACCTTCGGGTGACATTTGTTAAGGGGGAATATATTGATTGATGTAATTGTGCTAACGACTTAATAGGCTGCCGCCGATGCCGCCGCCGCTGATGATGCTGCTAACGCTGACAACAACGCAAACGCGAATGCAGACAACGGCAACGCTAATGCCGATGCCAATGCAGACAATGCTGTAAATTTAATCCTTTTCGTTTCGTTCCTTACTTCCTCCCTCCCATTCGCCCACCCCAAATCTCACTCCCCTCCAACCCCATACATCCTTCCGACTATAAAGCCATCAACTAACAAGCTTCTAGGCAGCTGATGAGAATGTCGACCCCGACCAAGCTGAAGCTGATGCGGCGTTGGCTGCGAGCCAGGTGGGCCACCCTCCCTCTTTTTCCGGCTTCGCTTAGGAAGTGCTAACTTTCCTCATAGGAGGCATCCGATGCCCTCCAAGCTGAAGATTAAGCAACAAGTCCGGCGTATACAGTAATCAAATCAAAGTGAACAATTGTCTTGGGGCCATTGGGACTAAAAATGGGATTCTTGGGGTCAAGGGGCGGTTTGGGGTTAGCTAAAATTGAGTGGTAGAAATGAACTGATACCCATTTTCACCCACAACGATCCATTTGTGAAATCAAGCCGTGTCCAGTCTTTCTTGGATATATGGGAATTCTTTATGCACTCATCTTGTCGTTGTGAACGGAATTCTTCTGCATTATTAAGGAGGGTGAAAGCTCCAGGCCCATCAAGGAGAGACCTCCAGAATGTGGCTGAGCATGCGAACTTCAATCCTCAGGGCTTTTTAAGAACATCAGTCGCAAAAGCAACTCTGTGTAGCCACTCAATCGTAGAGCGAGTGGGGTGGGGAATGAGCGGGCGGGACAGCGGTTTCGGGGCGGCCACTACCTGCGGGTTGGACAGGCGGGGGCTGTTTTTGGCTTATTTAGCTACTGTGGGAGGGATAAAGCCCAATAAACCACACAACAAGAGAGGTAGCATGTAGTGAGGTACGGAAGAGATTCTAGGTGTAAGAAATCGCGGATCGATCAAATCTAAAGATGATACATATCTGAAGAGCATGAAAAGTCGAGTGAGGGGAGGAGAAAAAAGTGTATTAGATAATATCTATGAAAAGTTCTTGGTTGCTGAGTTATTTTCAAGTGTTGAGCTCTTTTATGTGGAAAGAGCTTATCCGGTCAGGTGCGAGAGCCTTCCCCACCACACTACTATACAAGTTTAGAAGGGCCTATTTACCAGCAGATGGCCCAGGTATCAGACCATGTAGCCTTTACATGAAAAGACCTGTTGAATGAGGTCATTAAGCAGCCAGATGCGGTTAGCGTTGTCCGGATTAGGCGAAAAGGTAGGTCAAAACGCGAGGTCAAATAGTGGTAAGTCTAGTACATGGAAATCTCTTACTTTATGACAATTCCCATTTCTTATTTCATTAATGAGCTTCGATAGCGTTGCTCTTTCCCTCAGTATAGTGCCAAGAATATTAGAAACAATTCAAGGTAAGTTAAGGTTACGATAAGGTCGCCGTCACTACTTCAGAGCAGAGTACGCACATACCACTAGCAACGCCCAGATCAACTATAATCATAGCTAGCCGATTCCAATATAATGCATTAATGCTAAATATCAAGTATTATTCTGATCGGAACATTAGCAAGTTGTGAAAGCTTTTGATTTGTGTTACGGCTGGCGATAAGTTGATACGGCGAGTTAACTCAAGCTTTATATTTGGGCCTAAAGCTACGCTCAGAATCGAGAAGAAAAGACAAGGAGGAAAGGAGAGCTCTCTGTAAGAGAGAGCTCGAGTATTTATACACAAGGGAGCCTCCTAGCCTTTCCTAATTAGGCATAGCGTAGTCGAGCGCCGTCGAGCGCTATTTACATTGACAAGTCGCATCCGCGACCTAGTTTTTCCAATTAGGCTTAGCGCCGTTGGTTACGAGTCGGTCGTAACAATTTGCATATAAAAGAAAGCGTTATAAGGACCCTCCGCGGGGTATTTTAAAAGACACTTCAGCAAATATTCAACGTCCTTCAATAAGTAAGAGCGCTATATTTAGTTATAAGCAATATAATATTCATCTTTGTAAAGACAGGCCTTTCTTTAATAAGTATCATAGCGCTATAAAGTAAAATTAAAGCAATTAATGATTATCCAGCCTCAAAATCCAGCTCTCTAATTATTTAAATACCCTTGTCGGGCTAAAAGTCACAAGCGATGGCGGTCGATGAGATATTGATCACTTTCCCCACAATACGTAACGTCTCACCCCGCCAGAGCTGTGGGGTTGAAGTCAGAACTAACTACAGCTGGAAATTCCCCTATCCTCTAAGCTTCTTACTGCTTTATCTATTCGGTTTCATATCAATTTAGTATATAAGGCTTCAATATCAATAGCAGACGTGTTGAGCTAGTCGGATCTGATATGGTGAGTAGGGCCGCTTTTCTTTTGCTGCTCAACCCAGCACAGTCCTTCATCAGGCTTAAGCCGTAGTATGCCAAGCCAAAGATGAAAGCTCCTGCCGTGAAGCACTACAATTCCCGAATCCAATTATTCAATCTCAACGCGTGAATGTGTGCAACATAGAACTTCAACGGAATGCACCAGGACCGTAAGTAGCCAAGATGTCAATACCCCACCCGTCTCGGTTTTTAGTGCCACCAAAAACTAATTGGCATGAGACTTGAAGACTTGCCGTGACTGCGTAAGTGTAGACATATATCCCTCTTCATAGCCCAATACATTTGATCATGCGTCACCATCTACCTTATGGCATCGAAACTGCAACTAGGCTTCCTAATCAAACAAAGTTACCGCCTAGTTCCTAGTTCCAAATGATTTATCTTGACGGTCCTTGCGTCGAGGAGCTGGTCCAAGGAACGCGGAAGGCCATCGCATTCGAGGATGACCCACACAATACTGCGCTTCAAGACAATCCAAAGGGCGCGAAGGTCAGTTGGGGCACATAGTCTGCGGTGTTCGTAAGTAAAGCCTTTATGTTTGTCGTCAGCTCTTGACTCAACTCCTTCGCAGATCATGTCCCTCTCCTTTGGGCCTCCAATTGGGCTCGGCGTTGCCACCTACGCCTCGATCATTTTCCTTATCACCAACGGACTCGGTAATACTGGTGGCCATTGCATGTGCGACAGGCAGTTGGGGACTTGCTTTGGTTGTTTCCCTAGGCCTCACTGAACCACTCAGCGATGTCGTTGGTTGAAGATGGCCCGTTTTTATCGGTCAAGCTCTTGATATCGTCGGCTGCAGAGTTTGTGCTTGCGCTCCAAACACCAACATAGTAATCGCAGGCCAGGCTGTGAATGGCTTCGCCTCTGGATTGATTTTTATTTCGTATGCAGGAGTGCCAGAGATGTTGCCGAATAAACACCGCGCCCTTAGTCTGGGCCTACTAGAAGCAGGAGTCGGGTTTCAATAGTAGGCTATTGCCATTCTAACTCTTCGGTATTAATTAACTAACTTCTCTTTAGGGGCGCTGTGGCCATTATCCTCGGCAATGCACTCTATGTCCATTCGAACTGGCGATGTATCTTTTGCAAAAGCATCATCAGCAAAGTGGTCGCTTCAGTCCGCACTGCTTTCACCTACTTCCCTCCGCCACGCCCCCGCGGCGACTACAACAAATCTCGATAGAAGGAAGTCAAGGAGATTGACTTCATTATTGTCGCACTCTTCGCAGCTGGCTTAACAACTCTGCTCATTCGTCTTACTTGGGGGTGGTACTGAGGACCACCCTTGGAAGTCTGCTTCAACAATTGCACCAATAATTATAGGAGCAGCAGTTATTGCCGTCACGATTGCAAGAAGTGATCATAAAGATTTCCAGTGACCAAACTAACTTTCTATTACACCAAATCAGATATGGTTTTGCTTTCATGTATACCGGTAGTACATCATAGAAGAAATGATCGGAAAACATAGAAAGATAATTACAGGCACCACAGAATACTACTGGCCAGATAAGATAGTTTCCGCCCCCTTCTCGCTCAACATATACGTTGGAAGGACGGGGAAAGCCCCGGGAGAGATTGGGAAAGCACTAGCGTCGATCACTCGCAAGCTAGAGACGCCACGGACACGGAACTTAGAGTCCAAGACTGCGAACTTGTCAGAGCTGGGGCCGATAGCACAAGTACCGACGACATGATGCCCGAAGGTGTTTTCGCGGATAAAGGTCTCGTCATCGTCAGCAACAGAGCAGCTACCATCGGCGTTGACAGTGCCTGAGCAGGGCGGCCAAGTGAAGTTGAAAGGGGCAAGTGGCGGGTTGACACGGCCGAATGCCCTGCGACTCCAGGCCATGAACTCCTTCAGAGCCTCTACATCGGACTCGGTTCCCTCGTCGTGGAAGTATCGAAAGTTGATGTCTGGTGTCACAGTCGCATCGGCTGAACGAAGCTTGAGGAATCCAGCGCGGTTTTTACCATGCATATGAACGGCATGCATGCCCCAGGTGGTTGGAGGATCAAACCACGTTTGGTTTGGGGTATCGGGCCACAAGCCACGGAATCCGAAAGGACCGCTGAATATGGCAATATCACGCTCGCCATCGCTAGAATAGTTGGTCTTGAGGAAGGTGATATCAGCGTTGAGGCCAGCCTGGGCGTATGGTCCCTGGCCCTGGAGGAAGAGCGCAACGCATGGGTCGCCAGGAGCCCCAAATGTGCACTGGTTGCGAGGACCGCCGGGAGCAGTAGAGAAGTCAAAGACCTGGGAAGCATCTCCGATGAGGGCGATTTCGTTGTGCTCTTGCATGTTTCGGCCAACGCCTGGCAGATCTGCGACAACCGGGATACTCAGGGCCTTGAGCTCCGCAGCTGGTCCAATGCCGCTCAGCATCAGCAACTGAGGCGAACCAAAGGAGCCACCGCTGAGGATTACTTCCTTGGATGCATAGACCCGGCGAGGCGTTCCCTTGACGGAGGCGTTGTAGCGGAGGTCGCCCTGGTAGAGGCTCTTGCCCTCTAGGTAGTCGAGGCCGATTGCGCGAGGCGATGATCCCTTCCGCGGCTTGTCAAAGAGGACCTTGGTAGCGAAAGAGTTGAGCCGCAACTCCAGTGGGTATTTCTTATTGCCTCTCGCGTCCACGGCATTCAGGGTCTCGAGAACACGCTCCCTCGCGGCGTAGCGGGCCCAGGTGCTGTTGGCATGGAAAGTCATGCCCGAGAGCCCGGTCGTTTGGTCTCGGTTAGGAAGCAAGAGGTTGTTGGGCTCGGTTGCCAGGATCTTTGCTATATCCGCGGGATTCTGGCCAGCCTCGGCAGCCATCGCCTGGAGCACTTCGGTTGCCTGGGGCGAAGAGAGAAACACGCTCCCGTTGCCCAGAGCAGTCTCGAGGTATCCATCAAAGCCGTGGCCGGGGGTTCCGCGCGGGAGATAAGTGTTCTTTTCCAGCTTCACAAACAAGCCGCCCATGTGTGCCGCACTAGAAAGAAGATGGTATGTCAGCCTGTTCCATCCCAAGATCACAAGATTCAATATGAAAGATTAAGCGGTTCCTGTGAAGACTTACTCCCAGGAAGCATCACCCGTGATATTCTTGATATAGTCCCAGTCGCTATTGGCCGGAAGGAGCGTCAGACCAGCGTTGACGATTGAAGAACCTCCCAGCGTTGCGCCGCGGGGATATTGGACGCCGAGCATCTCTGCTCCCGCAGGCGCGGCGGTGGCAGGCCCAACCCACAAGTCTCCGTTGACGAGCCTCCAGACTAGGTGCAGGTACTTCTTTTCCACTTCGAGATCATCATAATGACGAACCCAGTATGACCAAGTCAGCCGCTCGCCATTACCGGGGGCGCTGGCCAAATAGAGAGCCTTCGTGGCCACGAGGGCACTCTCGTCTTCGCCAGCCTCGAGCAAGAGAGTTTTGAAGCCAGCGCGGGCTAAATTGCAAGCCAAGGGGCCGCCGCCTGGACCGCTGCCAACCACAACGTAGTCAAAGGTATTGAGTGAGGCTGAAGAGGCGGGAGGCGCCGCTAGCGCGCTGACGCCACTAGCGGAAAGCAGGATGCTACCAAGGCGCAAGGTCCCTGCCCGAGAGGGTGTAAACCGCATGATTATGCAGGTACAGATGTTGGACAGATGAAGTGAGGTGTACGACCGAAGAGTTGATCACAGAGGAGTCCGGTGCTGCAGGATCGAAGCGTGGCGATGCAAGATCGAACTCAGGAACAACTCGAAACGGAGAAGACCTTTCTTAAGTACATACCGCCCCTCTACTCCGTGGGACTGAACCTGCCTACTCGGGTAGAATAAATACAAGGCCATGGCCAACCAGACATCATTTGTAAGCCTACTGTGGATAGGTTCAGTCCCACTGAGAAGGCGAGTATAGCTAAAGGCCGTGAAATTTGCTTGAAGAAGCTATAACTCCGATGGCCCTGGTCTTCATCGGATCATAAGAGAGCCCTGCGTGATCACTACTTACCTAGGTAAACAGCCAATTGTCGCATCACCCGCCACCAGGAAAACTTCCTGAATTCTACAGCCAATATTTATTTAGGGAGGCGAGGCGGCACGTAACCAACCACTTCACTTCGTTCGCCGAAGTTTTGATGGTAGAACTCATACGATGCATCTATGGCAATCAGATATTAGTAGCAAATAAGAGCATTTAGCCAACCATTGATTGGCGGGACGCTCTTATACCGGTATTTACGGGAAACTCAATAATAGTCGTCACAGTGGAGACTGCCATCGACGCATCGTAGGAGGTCCTGGGATTTTCAACAATTATCTTTTGGTGGCAGCTTATGAAAAAGATAGCGAAATGAACCTTTCCGAGGCTTAAACTGGCGAACTTAGTATTACATTTATGCTAATCACGTCTACACTTACGCCGTTCTCTTCTTGCGACATCTTATAGGGCTGACTCGCCGGATATTGCGAAGTAGGGGCTGGTTTGCGCGGAATATCGGGCAATACAAGAAAGAACACACCCCAAGGATTAAAACTAGTCGATATATTTGCTCACTACATTTGATTGTGTGCGGAAGCGAGGGCCAGATTGTCGGACCCCGATCGAGAGCCGAAGTGCGAGCTTTGGATTCATGATTTTCGCGCTTTCATATTATTATCGCAAATAAGGAATGTAGGTACCACACTCGGTGGAGACCCAATTTGCATGCCATATACAGCCCTTGTGCTGCACGTTGCATTCGAAAGTTAAAGAGGAAGTCGGAGAATTCATCGAAAAGTCCGAATAGCTTCACTTTTGATAGTACGACAGGTACAGATGTAGGAGGGTCTTGCGGCCTGCTAACTTTCTCGACTAACCTTAACGTTAACTCTAACCTTCACTGTAACCTGAACTTTCTTCGTAACCTTAGCATTAACCCTAACTTCCCTCTAATCTGAACTCTTTTCGTAACCCTAACTCTAACCTAATTAGTCAGATGCCCTTGATCTCAAATATCTCCTTAAGCTCGCTGGGAGCATCATTCTCCCTTACGGCGTGTAACAAAATCGAGTAAGATTAAAGAGATCCTTGCCCTGGGGCCAGTACATCATAGACAGGGGGGCCCGCTTCTTTGCTCCGTGTCTAGTATGGGGTCTGCCTCCAGCGTGGTGTTGATTGCCGTGCTAGTATCCGGATTTAACTGGACTTAAGCCCTGAGCTCGGGACTAGCCAACCGATCTCAGAACCTTAAAGTAGCCGAGTGATGTCACCGGAACGCATTCCTTCTTAGGCCTTAGATCAATGCAACTCTTTCGGCCTCTCCCCGCAGCGGCATTTGATTCAGGAACCACATCTTGCCCTTGCCTGTGGCAGCACAGATGGCCACTTACTGATCAGATGATATCTTCTTCACGGAGCCGGAAGCCGTCTGCGTCCCTAATACCAATACGCCTTTGGGAAGGTGAATGAATTGCTTCCTAGATATATGAGCTGGAGATTTAACTTTCGCCATCTCAACTCCAGGGGAAGTGCGTGGTTTTCTAATTGGTGGTGACAATAAGCAGATTGCCTACGCTTTGTGAGGGAGTTTTGGGTTTGATTGCAGACAGGCTTGGTGGCTTTAGGGGTGAGGATGTGGAGTGGCGAGTTCCTAGAGTGATGCATGCATGCATTAGTTCCCAGTTGGCAAGAGCAGATGCCATCCGTTCAATGGTTTTTCGTCCCATCCACCCGCTACCCAGCCCTCACATCAATTCCAGGCATTCTACTTACGGAGTCGTACGAAGTAACGATCTCGCCGTTCTAAGCTTCCAGAAAACTTCCACATACCCCGCCTGAAACCTACAGCGACATATATCAGAAACGCCATCCAACCATCCTTCTCCTCTAGGATTGGTTCGCGAACCATTTGGCGGACTTGGTGTCTAGGAAGAAGCCGCTATCTTTGAGTATTGCATGTACGCCTCAGGAGACCCAGCATCAATCAACACTTAAACACTTAGACCCCCTCTCAGCGGTTCGACGCCACTATTTGAGATTGCTGGGGATTTTTCGTCGCTTCTCCTTGATCGCCTGCCAAGCATGATGCGCACGCGACGTTATTGATGATCAAGATCAGGGGGATACATGGAAGTCAAGTTCTCCGTATTTTTCTGTCTCGTCGATACCAGGAGTCGTGGCTGCGGTCATGCATATCCTGTTGATGCTCTCTTTTGATTCGCGTGCTCGAGTTTACAGTATTGATTCTTGCTGTTCCTCACATTGTTGCCTCTTGGCTAGCAATAATACCAGAGAGTCTTAACTGGGACGGGAAAACGCGCTAGTAACACGACAGTTTAGTCAACGACGTCCTTCCCTCTCTAGGAGAATTTCCAATCCAAATTTGGAGTCCTTCTTCCCCGCACTATGCTTGTCCCACGTGGTGGCTTCCTGTTTTGTCCTTCTTTAGTAGTGGCGTTGAGCCCGTGTCAACATCTCCTTTGACTCGCTAATTACCCAGCACGACATCCCAGTCCTCACATCCCCCGCCGGTCCCATAACTTAACGTTCGTCCCACCTGTCAAACAGTACATACTAAGTATGCAAGTTCCCCATCCCCTTCTCCACATCTGCCCCCGTTTCGAAGTCAAGCTCTGCGATTCCATCCAGAAGCTTTTGGATCTGAGTTGCCTGTATTTATATTTCCGGTCACAGGTGGCCTTGCCATACCGATCGAGATGGGGTATGTCAACCGAGGCAATGGACCGAGTCTGGTGGCTAGTACGGTTGTTCCGTTTATTCTGACCTGGGCTTTCTCCTTTGTGAGGATATATGTCCGGAGGTTCGTCTTGAAGCTTTGGAAAATTGAGGATTGGCTATTTCTTGTCAGTCAGGTTAGTTCTCGCTCTGAGGGCAGATTTCTTGCGATCAAGGTGCTCCGGTGCTCCGCTGATATATTGCAGTTGACCTTCTCTGCACTGGCGATTTGTGCCTTCTTCGCTTCGATCTACGGGAATGGACAACATTTGAAAACCGTCGCGACCAAGGACTTGCCTATAGTTATGAAGGCCCGAAAGCCCCTCACTAACATTCTCTAAATCCAAGCTAATGTTCCAAACAGTACTGGTACGCCTCAGAACTAATCTACGTCGGCACATCCCTCTTCATCCGCCTCTCCATCGGGTTCTTCCTCCTCCGCTTCTGCAATCTTAAAGTACATATCTGGGTAATTCGAACGACGATGGCTACCGTAATCATCACCTCCGTGATGTACTTCGTTTTTATGGTCTTCCAATGCAAACCCATCTCATATTTCTGGCACCGCTTTAGCAATGGCGAAGGGTTCTGCTTTCCAGTTAAGTTGATCACGGACCTCACAATTGTCTTCTCTGTCTTCGTTGCTACGGCAGATCTCATATTCGGCATCCTGCCCATCTTTGTGATCTGGGATTTGAAAATCAATCGCAGGACGAAAGTCATTGTGGGGGGGTTGTTGACACTAGGTATCTTGTAGGCTACCTTCCGAAATTAATAGTCCAAAGGTAAATGCGGACTGACAAAAAATCCAGCGCGGGCCTGTCAGTCATCGTCCGCATAAACTACATCCACAGCCTCCGCAACCCGGAAGAAGACTTCACATTCCTGACCTTCAAAGTATCAATCTGGGCCATCGTCGAGCCCGCAATCGGCATAATCTGCATGGCCATCACCACCTACCGACCACTTTTCAAATCGCTCGCCGATAAATTCTCCCACGCCTCTCGCACACACACTACTACAACACACCCACACACCGAACCCAACACCATCAACAAGACCAAGCCCAAGAAGAAATCCTCTCCCACAGGTATAAAGCCGCCCCATTCGACAAGCAAGAGTAGGAACGGGTATACGACGAGCGAGAGCGCGGAGAATCTACACACGTTTGAGGATGTGCTAGAGTTGGAGGGTCTGCAGTGGAAGCCGGCTGTGACAGGTGGGAGGGGGAATGGGAGGGAGAGGGCAGATACGTGGGACGAGGATTTTATCATGAAGGATGGGATCATGATGAGCACGACTGTAGAAGTTCCTAATGGGGATGGCGATATAGTCTGATTACGTAGTCGCGTTTAATTTCGTACTTGCATGTTCTGTTTGTACCCAATCGTTAATTAATACTTATCTCGTCTTTTTTTACTCCAGTGGCTCTGATCCTTGTCCGTCAACTTGAGAGATCGACTGAAGATCGATACAACTTTGCGAAAAGGAAGGGATGTTGGCTTGAGATCCCACGTGCAACTCTTAAAGGTTGGTCAACATAACGTCGAGCACCCCCATTCCGCCCACCCCCCCATTCCGCCCACCCTTTTACACCAAAACTCACCACTTTTAACAATTAATATTTTTATTATTTGTTAATAGAATAAGCTAAAACTAAAGATTTATAATATTTTTTATAAGGTCTTTTATAATTTAGAGTTATGCTCATTTCATATTACGTAATATTACAAACTAAGTATTTAAAGTCTAAAAAATTTCTCTCATACAAATTTGGTGTAAAAATGATTTTTCTTATTTTTCTAATAACTTCCACAATTATTAATATAAAAACTTGAAACTTATAATTAAAGTGTATTTCATAACGAATTTCAAGATTCCTGAGTTTCAAGTTAATTCTATTGATAATAATTTTATAATTA
>MU270764.1:0-21564 GCA_021432625.1 Leptodontidium sp. 2 PMI_412
ATAGTACGGCAAATCGTTGATATCGACACATCTACGCCGTAGGCCTCTAAAAGAAAGACCTTTAACTCGTCCAGATACATCCATGGCCGCTTGTCTAATAGGAGTTTCAGCGCCTTTTCATGCTCCAATTAAAGTACCGGGACCGGTCCTCCAGAGTACGGCATAGCCATAATCCCCTTGTCCAATCTCTTCTTAATCTTACAGACGGTTTGTATAGTAGTACTGTTGATTACTGCGATTTGCTCGAGGTACTCGAATGGGAGGGGTCCGGGTTCGCGCAGCGCATGCTCAATGTCCGCCACGACGGACGCAGGTAAACGAGCAGGCATGGCACAACAACAAAAAAAGGTTCGCTGAAAAGAGCTCAGTTGCAGCTTTAATTTAACGTATCTGCGAAGTAGTTTGAGCGTTGCGTTGTGGAGTTATGTGTGGGGGCGCGTATATGAGGAATGGTGAGGGGGAACTTGGAAATCAAAGTGGTGGGGTCGCGTAAAATCGGTTACTAATACTAGTTATGCAAACAGCTTGTAAGCGAATAGAACCCCCTTCCCGAGTCATTTTCCTTTGGTCTTCTTCTTTTCTTTAAGGTCATTGAGGTTTCAAGAAGTGGAAGCTGGGGAGAATGTGAATTTTAGAGTAAGTAATGTACATTATCATTGTCCGGTCTAACTTAGAAATGGCTGAATAGGGGACCGGGGGTTGTGAAAAGCCAGCTTGTTCTTCGTATGATGTTTAGGTACCCATCCCGCAGCTAGTCAATTGTGAGGATGCGCGTCCGGACAATACTTTATAGGGAGGGTGATCGAGGTGTTATGTGTGGCAATTGAGATAATGGGTGATGATTGGTGCATGGGACTAGGAGCAAGAAATCTTGGAAGGTTAAGTACCAGCTGGAAACGGACGAAGGACGAATACAAAAAGGCGCGAATAAGGAGGCCAATAATTCTGTATCTTATACAATGAACGCTGCTGCAATTGTAAATTTGACTGCATGATTGTTGTTAAGTGTTGCAACGCATTGAATGTTGGGTATCCGCAATAAAAAAAACAAGAGAATAGACAAACTGAAAGCCTCACAACAATCAAAGAGAGGGTAATCCCCAAGCCGGTCCATATCACCAGTACGCCACCCTTCACCCGAGTCGAGACCTTCTCACTGACCACCAATCACCGGGTATACCCCTAATGGAACCTCCTTCTTCTGCCTCCCAGGCCGACGATGTTCGGGTTCTTGTTCTCTCTCCTGCATCACAAGCCTCCCTCCAACAGTCTTTGGCACACAATTGCCCAGGATACCCTCTGGGACACCAAACAGCTCCTCAAGCTTCTGGACCATCTCCTTTGTCTCATCATCATCTCTCTTTTCTCGAGATTGATGGATATCCCAGCCTCTCTCCAATCTCTCCTTCACCAGTTGCGGATGAAGGATCTTACCAAAATTGGCTTTGCGTCCACCTCTGGCCTTAATTTCTTTCATCTTCTCTTCCTTCTGAGCAGCGTTCCATCGTTTCGGCCAGACGGTTCGAGGATCCACCGCACCCCATATCTGTGTTTCTGATAATTCTTTGGGACTGGGCTCATAAAATGGATCTCGCTGCGATTGTTTCAATAGGAATGAGTCCAGAATACTCTCGTCGAATTCCTTGCGTTTCTCCTCAAGTGAAGCATTCGAATCAACAACAGATTCCGAAAATTGTTCTGATTTATCGTGTAACACGGATTTGACTGAAGGGTTGGCGGGATTTGCGACAGCTTTGGCGGTGGGAATCTTGGGTGACGGTGTGTGATAAGAGGAAGTATCAGACATCGGAGATGGTGGTTGGGGAGTAAGGGATCCCAACGAGGAGCTATGTTGTAAAGCGAGCATATCAGAGTCAACTGCATCTAACATCTCCTCATCTTCGACCTCATCCAACTGTGATTCTTGACTGGGCATCTCTGGATATGGAATGTCTGGTCTTGGATATGGCTTAGGATTGGAAATTCCCTGCGATGCCAGCAATTGAATACCTCTGGGTGTTTGCCATCTCGGCCGTGGAAAATCTCCGTCCAGCAATACCTCGCTTTGGGCCCGGTTTGCGTTCAGTGCAGTGTCCACGAGCTCCGGGGCTTCGCCAATCGCTAGAATATCGTCTCTGGGCAGAGACGTTTTGTGGATATTGCTGGAGATATCGTTTGCTTGGTAAGATGGACGCTCATACTCAGGAGGGTCTGTCACTGGTGTATTTTGGAATTCGCTTTACGGTGATTAGATTGACTCGATAGGTGAAAAGAGAGGATCTTACCGTGGTGAGTTTGTGCCTGGGACAAGACTCATTGATCTCGAAGGCTCCTCATTGCTTATAGCTCCCACGGATTGTCTGTAAGTTGCCCTTGGGATAATTGTTGCCTCTGGCATCTGCTTCTCTGACTGATTATGGGCAGGAGCTCGCAAAGGAGGGTCTGCCAGAACACTTCTATTGGAGTTTACGTTAGCTTTCGGTACGGCCGAGGCTCGAGAATCCTCGGATCTAGTAGCACTCGAAGTGATCCTAGACGAAGAACGCTTTCTCTTGTTTGTAACCAGGGGCCGATCATCTGGTCGCACATGATATAACTTTGTCTTTTTGATCGGCCTGGGAGCTGTCGCAGGTGCTGGCCTTGGTAACTGGCGTGCCGTATTGTTTCGCTCTACAAGGTCGCACATAAAACATAGGTACCTTGTGTTCGGCTTCTTCGGCGGTTTAGCTACCTTCCCACACCCGTCGATCTCGCACAGTCTGATAGAATTCGTGTCGAGAGTTGTCGTTGCTTCCTGTCGTTGCATTGACGGCTGAGTCTCTATCACCGTTTGGTGTTCCGCTGTGTTCTGGAGCCCAGGAGATTCCTTCTTTCCCTTTGACACCTTGGTTTGGGTTGTCACAATGGTTGACGGTATTGCAGCGCTTTTTCCCTTTGCTTTGTCCAAGCATCTACCACAAGTATACTCGGCCCTTGGAGAATGTGTTAGCTGAAAGACGTTGCATAGAGCTCTACGGGCTATTACTTGCGATCGGCTATCCTTGGATTGGGACAAGCCATATGGTATCTGCTCCTGCATTTGCAACATATGATGAGAGGGGTCATCAGACTTTCGGGTTCTTTGCATATTCTGCAGACGGTCGCATTTGAGCTTGACGACATTGATGTGAAGGAACTTGCATCATCAATATGATCAGTACCAAAGGTGGATTTCTAATAATTGTGATTAGCAATCCGCTATGAAAAGATTTCGCGGCATCAGTGTAAGAAGAATGCGTCTCAGGTCTTTTCAGTTTGTTTAGTCATCAACCTGCAGCTTGAGCGGCTTCGCATCTCATCCAGACCTCGCCGTCAACGGCTCTTCTAGCTTCGAGCAGAATCAAGGTCACAACGACAACTTTCGTCTGAACCGCTCTCCACCACAGCCTTTGGTTGCACTTCCTTGGGTATGAAGAGGTGCAACTCCTGATAGTGGTAGTGTCTAAAGACATGAATATACCCTACAATGTCACTCCTCTCACTTTGCTTGTGTGGGAGAAGTCTTGCCAATATTGATGGACTGCCATGTGAAACTCAATGGGGCAAGAAGCGAGCGTCCTGATCATCGAAAACACGGCACGAATTGGACCAAAACCAGAACAAGCTTTGAAGCAGTCGGACCTTTTACCAGGTGTTCATCATGGACGCGGTAGAAAACAGAAGGGAAGAGACTGACGTACTTTTGAGGACAAAGATTCGAGTCTTTTGAAGGTGAGGCTGGCAGGTGGAGGTGATGCGGCCATCTTAAATGAATATTGAATTAAGGGGCGGACCGAGAGTTAGCGAGCGAGTGAGGATTGGATTGGTATCTCGTTGGCATCTCGATAAGGCGTATCGCGTCGTGTCTTAGGTATTAGTCTTCTCGTAACAGTCACGGAAAGAAGCCAGCAAGGCGTCCGAATCAGTGTAGAGGAAGGATCAAAACTTAGAGGTCAGGCTGAGTGAGGCAGACGGATTGGATGACCACAATCCATGTAAGTAAGTAATTGGAAAAGACTGAGATGGCCCTCGACGCTCCTCCTCCGGAAAGAAGTTCCGATGTAAACAAACAAACAGACGAGCTTTGAAATGGGGATGGGATGTTAGCCGCGACGATGGATAAAAGAAAGGATCTCGCGGCGGTTGCACGAACTCAGGACGCGCTACCCCACTATCATGTGACCTATCAGTTACGGTAGCCGAAGTCAGATAGCATCAGGGAAACATTACCTACTGGACGTCTATCTGTCCTGGCAGCAAGACAACCTTCGATGATCTAGATTTGTTTTTCTCCTTCTCACCCACTGCCATGGAATTCTTCAAGTCTGCTGTGGCCTCAGCCATATCAAAAGGCCCCTCCTTCCCATACACTTTTGGCGATCAAGTCGACGTCGATACCAGCATCTGGACCCTCTACAATGGAACCAAGCGCGTGCGATCTTCCTACCCCAGAGTTGGACATAAAGGCTGATACTTCTTGCAGGAGGATGGTTCGCC
Source organism: Leptodontidium sp. 2 PMI_412 (assembly GCA_021432625.1). NCBI lineage: Eukaryota > Fungi > Ascomycota > Leotiomycetes > Helotiales > Leptodontidiaceae > Leptodontidium > Leptodontidium sp. 2 PMI_412. The sequence continues at coordinate 4,516 of MU270764.1, forward strand.
GTGCAGTATATTCTCCTTCGATGTTACTGCGAATAAGTCCCGTCTGCCAATGGCAAAGAATGCTGTTCGAAAGCTACGAACATTACGACATCCAGGTGTAATAAAAGTGCTGGACACGGTGGAGGTACGGATATGGGAGGGCTAAGGCTTGGAGTGCACGGCTGATGTTGTAATAGACAGAGACATACATATACATTGCAACGGAAAGACTGGTCCCTCTGCGGTGGCATATCAAGCGCAAGAGCATGAGTACAGAAACGCTGAAATGGGGTCTATTTGGAGTTGCAGTATGCTCGACCTGTACCTTACGCGTAGAGAAGTCTATACTGATATATCTTCCAGCAAACTGTCAAATTCATAAACGACGAAGCTTCCTCAGTCCACGGCGCCCTTCGAGTCGGATCTATATACACAAGTGAAAGTGGAGAATGGAGGCTTGGAGGCTTTGAAGTCTTGAGCAGCATGAAAGACGACGAAGCAATAATATATGTATGGGGTCTGTATAATCTCTGCCAGGAATCTGTTAGCTGATGGGGTCCTAGAATTATGGCAGTCTAGTCCCGGACTCTGGACGATATACACCACCTGAGCTAGCGAAATCTGGATGGGAGACGATCAAGAAGAACCCGTTACCTGCTGTGGATGCCTATAATTTTGGAACATTGATATTCGAAGTCTTCAATGGTGATTTTATGGGTGGAGACCAAGCCGGACAGACGAAGAACATCCCTCCAACTATGCATTCGACTTATAGAAGGCTGGTAAACAGCAATCCAAAGGCAAGAGTCAGTGTAGGGGCTTTCCTGGAGCAAGGAAGACGGAACGGAGGTTTTTTCAACACGCCTTTAATCAAACTTACCGAAGGCGTGGACAATCTGGGAATGAAGAGTGAGGAAGAACGTGAAGAATTTTTGAAGTAAGTCCTCAATTTAATTGCATTGGGCGAAGGGCTAACTGCGTAGTGATCTCGATGAGTTGTCAGATGACTTCCCTGAAGACTACTTCAAAATGAAGATTCTTCCAGAGCTCTTGAAGTCTGTTGAATTTGGCGGAGGTGGACCCAAGGTGTTTGGCGTTGTGATGAAAATCAGCAAGAAGCTCACAGACGACGAATTTGAATCCAAGGTTACGCCTGCCGTTGTACGGCTTTTCAGCAGCCCGGACCGAGCTATACGAGTCTCATTATTGGATAACCTTCCTATAATGATTGACCGGTTACCGCAGAAGGTTGTCAATGATAAGATATTCCCTCAGATGGTATGTCACAGCGTCGTATGAAGCTTGGAAGCTTACATTCAATAGGTCACTGGCTTTACAGATGTAGCCCCGGTTGTAAGAGAGCAGACTGTTAAGGCTGTCCTGACTATCATTGGAAAATTGTCTGACAGAACAATCAACGGCGAGCTACTGAAATATCTTGCCAAAACGTCGAACGATGAACAACCTGGAATCCGCACCAACACGACAATCTGTCTAGGAAAGATTGCCAAGAACCTAGGTGTGAGCAATAGAGCCAAAGTACTAATCGCAGCGTTCACGCGGTCCCTCCGTGATCCATTTGTCCATGCCCGAAACGCAGCATTAATGGCCCTTGCTGTTACATCGGATTCCTTTAGCGAAGACGATTGTGCTGGTCGCATTTTACCCGCTCTATGCCCCTCTTTGATAGACAAGGAAAAACTTGTCCGGGACCAGGCCATCAAGACCATGGACATCTATATGCAGCGCGTACGGAAATTTGCCGCTACGATGCCTGATACGGTTCTACCACCTCCAGCGACAGAAACATCAGCTACGCCTACTCCGCGCATGAGTACTCCACAACCAAGCGAGGCCGCTTCATGGACAGGCTGGGCCATTTCGTCGTTTACTAATAAGGTTTCGGCTGCTGCTGGCGAGATCACATCATCTGTCTCAAATGGAGCAACAAATACACCACAAACTGCCTCGGCACCGACATCAGAACCAAGAAGACCGCCAGGAACAGCATCGGCATCAGCTCTCCACCGACAAGCGGTGGCCTCTCCTCCAGCAACCTCGGCACGAACATCAACATCCTCCAACACGAATGACTACTTCCAAGATTCAACCGCCGCAGATGAAGACAATGATGCCGATGACGCATGGGGGAATATGGGCGAAGACTCCTTTTTCGATGCACCATCCGAAGCACCTAAGCCTCAAGCAGCAGCGAAACCTTTCGATGATGACGGGGAGCCAGATTTCGCAGGCTGGTTAGCAGCTCAATCGGGGAAGAAACCTAGTGCCAAGCCACTGCCTAAGGGATTGGGTAAACCTGCAAACGGGAGACCGGCCGCTGCGAGTAGAGTTGCTACGACGGGCAGTATCGGTTCTGGGGCGAAGAAGACTCTCCCTGCTGCGAAACCGAAGCCAGTGGCGGCGAAGAAGATTGATACGGCGCCTAAAGAGACTGGGGAAGAGGATGGCTGGGGGGACGGGTGGTAGACCGTAACCGATCTGTTATCGAAGGCGTGATTTTGGTGTTTGGAGTGAGGCATAGCAGTGGCGTTCTGAGGACTGTCATATAATAGGATACCAGGACAAATCTATATACTTGGGGGTCAAAATTTCAAATTGCCGTCTTGCCTGTTACGCTGCACAGTCATCTGGCTCTTCTTGTCTTGGATGTGGAAATTTCTAGCGTTTTCTTGGAGGTTCAGGTAAGTAGAATCTAAATACAGGCAGGCTTCTTCGACCTCATCAACAGATGCCCTACAATTCCCGGCCCAAGGTCAAACAATGGCATCTCACATATCCTCAATACATTTAAACCATTTGCTCATCCATCCACCGTTCCAACTAACTCAGACCCCTCAGTCCAACTTCTCAGGCGTCTCACTCGCCCTGGCATCAAGCACAAAGCCCTCAGCCGTCACCTCCTAAACTTACACCAATCAGCACGAATCTCACCCACGAACACAAAACAAACCAAAACACGCATACCAAAAACATACCGGCCCCCCAAAAACCCTCTTCTTCCCACCAACCCACACACCCCAAATCAGACACCCAATTCCCACAACCACAGCCCCCACATAATTCATACTCTCCCACTCCACCGGCAACCGACTCGGCAAACAAAACACTACCGAGTAAACACCAACCCAAAGTACCGAAAACGCATTACACGCCCTCCCGCCCCTCCTCCCCAGATCCAACCACCGCTGCGCAGGAAGAACTTTCTCCCTCCCGTGAAACAACACGATGCCCTGCGGGATCACGTATGTAATATTCAGACTTATGATCGCGAGCGAGATTATACTGTTAAACGCTGTCGTGGACGCGATGTATACCAATCCGTATAACGCCGACACGAAAGTACATGCCGCGGTAGCGTTCGCGGGTGTTTTAAGCTGGGGATGAACTTTCGCGAGATACTGCGAGAAAGGCAAGCCGTTGTCTCGTGCGAATGCCCATGCCAACCGGCCAGTGGTGGCGAGGCAGGAAATGGTGGCGCCGAAGTAGACGAATAGGAGCCAGACTACGAGGAATGTCGCGCCGGAGGTGGAGGAGAGTGCTTGTTTGAAGGCTGTCAGGACGGGGAGGGTGGATGCTGCGACGTCTGAGAGGGAGGTGCTGGAGAAGAGGAGGGCGAGCGTCCAGGGGACGGAGGTTAGGATCCCGATTACCATTGTGAGGATCATGGCGCGGGGGACGTTGCGGGATGGGTTGGGGAGTTCCTGGTGTAGGTAAGTATGTATGAGCTATCTTTGAGTACGAAGAAAGGGATTTGGCTCTCCGTTTTCTCGCTTGTTTCGGGGGTATTTGGACGAGGAAGAAAATATTAGATACGCACCTCGGCGATATGCGTCGCTGCGTCCGTAGCCAAAAATGCATACATACAACTCCCCACCCCCAAAATGAACGCCATCCCATCACTCCACCCCGTTACATTCTCCCACTCCTTGAATACTACTCTTGCAGGCTGCTTCTGCTTACTCGCCGCTAGAACAGTGATAGTGAAGACGACAAAGCCGAGAACGCTCGCTAGGAAGAAGATATTCTCGCCGGCTGGGAGGAGGGTTGGGAGGAAGATGATTAGTATTCCGCAGAGTAATATTACGAATACGAAGAGGAGGTAGATGTGCCATCTTTGAGTGGTGTAGGTGGGATGATAGAGTGTCCCTATTTCAGCGATTATTTGTGCTGTGGGTGGAGGTGGAGTTAGATATGTGCCAGTTCTTCCCCACGGATAGATTCCTATTTCGGATATCCGGCTACAATTTCGGAAGACAAGAGTCTGAGAAGAGGGGAGTTTAAGAGTACGTACCGCAGAATACGGCAGATGATGTACTAGCCAGCACCCAAGCCAGGACACTCAACCAGCCCATCACGAAGGCTGTGACCGCTCTATATTCCACTGATGAAACCATGAATGCGAAATGGTACTGTCCGCCAGAAGATGGGAAAGCGGATGCGAGTTCCGCCAGACCTGCTGCTGTTCAATCATCATCATTAGCGAAGGCTATAATTCTGCCTCTCATCTGATCTCATCTGCTCTCCCATCATCTCGCCTCCCTTCATCCCCTCATCTCACATCAAAATATTCCACAATCCAAAATGTTAAATTCGCATCCTACTTACTAACAAAACAACAAGCAACAGCCGCAACAAGCTGCCCATACACGACAGTCGGCCCACCACCAGCGACTAGAGGAAATACGAAGGTGGCTGAGATGGCGATCCATGAGTTTGTTACAGAGAATGCGAATGCGAGGGTTGAGTAGGCTGAGAATTGCCGTGGGAGAGAAGATTTGTGGCCTTGTGCCATGAGGGCTAGATCATCAGTTGAGATGTGATGGGAGGGGTGCGACATTTTGGGGGATGGAGATGGGTTGTGAGTGTGATAGTGAGAGAGTGGTGTGGGCTGTGGGCGAGGAAGGTGCGGGTGTGTGGTAATTATCTGGGAAGCAAATCCCACATCAATTGGAGAAATATAAACACATTGTCTGTCTCAAAGTTCAAGCAGAATCATTGAATTCAGTATTAAGAAAAATACAAGTAGACCAACGGCACCAGCGTATGGATGAGGGAACCTATCGATCACTTATCTTTCCCATTACATTATCTATCAGTGAGCGGTGAGAGAAAATAGAAAGGCGACAAACGGTTTATGCTGTGTGACAGAAAATACCGTGCTGCATGGGGTATCGGGTGATTTATCTCATACATGTGCGACTTGATTAACATTTACGCACGGGCTTCGTGTATCCAACGACCAGTTTGTTTGAACCGTGAAACAGAGATCATGCTGAGGTAGGTTGGAGAAGCATTCAACTGCATCTGTTAACTCCAGACGTGTATTTAATTATCCTGGCATGACTCCGAGACTTTGATACCTGAAAACTCTGATGACTTCCTGCGGATTGAAAAGATGGCAAGTTGAACAGTCCTGTTTTGCCATTACGGGGCATAGAGGCCAATTCCACCCACTAACGCAAGCTTATATCACTTCAATAAGAGTTATTTTTTGTTTTGAAACTGTGAATACGTGAGGTCGGAGCAGATAAGTGGGTGGCAGCTCGAGGTGAATCCCATCCCAAATTCACATCGAGCCTCATCTTCCTACTTTAAAATGACAACCGACCTCGATCGTTTCCCCAGTTATCCCTTCTTCTATGACGCACAACAACATATTTCTTCTTTCTCCACACCACTTACAATATCTCACATTTCTCCAAAACTCGCAAGGATGATGCTCCTCACCTCTTTCAATCAAGTCGTGCTGCTTGCAGCTATATTGCTTCTCCTGGCTACCTATACTGTCCTTGCTGTCCCCTTGGAAGAGGCCCAACTCACACAACATGCCGGTCTTCCTGAAGGTTACTCTGTCTCTGAACTTCGAATGATTGGTACCTACGGAGACAACATCGCCATCAACCACACCGGCACAGTCGAGCAGATCTTCGCCCAGCTCGCCGCTGAGCATGCTCATGTCGACTTCTCTGACACTGCCACAGTTGGTATAGCTGGAGACAGTGATATCAGCAAGGTGGGCCATTATCCCCCCCCCCTGTATTGCTTCGCATGCAAAGCTGACTTCAATTCAGCGAGCTCACTCAGACGTCAACTGCATTCCAGTCCAAGGCCAGAACTGGTGTCCTGCAAGAATTGGGCCTATCGAAAGTGGAATCGACTACCTCAATAAAGTCAAAGCACAGTGTGTTGTCGGTCCTCACAGCTGCGTTCGAATCAGTTGCTCCTATAACGGTGGCATTCACCTGTAAGTTAAGATCGAATCAGTCCCCACTTCTCTTCACTGTCTCCGTTCGATAATCCAAAATGCGATCCCAGAATCTCTTCTCAACATCACCTCAATTTTGCATTCGCTAACTTCTTAATCAAATAGATGCAACAACGTAAGTTGATTTTCTCAGGATACTTATTTTCTCAATTTACTAAACATCACACAGAATGATTATTTATTGAGCCGTGGATGTGGGGATATTGCTACCTACGCATCCGCCATTCTCGACAAGTGCACATATTACAAATTCTTGTCGAGTCCCGGAACTGGAGGACAGGCTTGGGATACTGAAAATTTCAACATTTGCATTTACAATGAACGTTGCTGAGTCTTGGATAATTGCGCGGCTCTGCAAAAATACTGCATTGGCTGAGAGCTATCACAATCCCAAGTGAACTGATAAGTACATGGATCGCTTTTGTTATTGCATTCTATTTTGTACATAGCTTTCGAAGGTCTTAAAAAATGGTTTCGGGGATGGGAGCGAATGGGTGGATGGGGTGCAGATGGGCCGTGGCGTACAGCAATCAATGCATGCCTGACTTGTCAAAGAAATCCCTTTCTGGAGAACAAATGTTTTCTGCTTTGTTTTCTTATATCTTCTATTATTCTAAAGGCCGTGGAGTATACCAAAAGCAAGAAGGTACGACTAAAGAGAGGGCTTAACGCTGCCGCGCGAGGCATACCATACCAAAATATGTATGCGTTTCTATACTCTACTCTGGGACCTTTTCACGCTAGCATTTAATTGGCTCAAAAAATTCCCGTAATTCTGCGTATTGGGGGATTTCTCTAATAGTCGTTACCTGTGTGCTAGCCTAGTCAGCATGACCCCGAAGGCTCCTCTCTTCAGTATTAATCTTCTTCTTATGTACTACGTTAAGGTAGGTACTTGAAGTAAATACTTTCAAACCAGTTACAAGGCACGCTGGTGCCTTGTCGTGCAAGATCTTAACGTACCTAGTACTAGATAAAGAAGTATATTAATACTAAAGAGAAGAGCTTTCGGGGCCGTGCAGGCTACCTAGGTAGGCTAGCACACAGGTCTCAGTCTGTTGTTTTGTTTATCATCGCTAAAGCTTTAGCGAGTCACCCAAGCTTTCCAGGCTTCAGAAACACTGAAGCAGCACGTGGGGTTCAAAAATGCGCCAAGCTGGTAGGCTTGAGATAGCCACTTGGCGACTACAGGAACAGCAGGTCCTCCGCATCCCTTCCAATCTTTCCTCCAATGATCATCCTACTCTCTCCCACGATTTCACGGGATCCTGGAGTTGATCACTGCAGTTTACTCGCAGAAATTAATGAGATGGGAATCCTCCGATGGTTGAGCAGGGGCGGGGACTCTTAAGGTATATGAAGATGGTGAGACCTCTGGGAGTTTGGCCACCAGCCGACTCACTCACTGTGTTGTACCGTCCACTTCGAAATGAAGCATACATCAATTCTCAGAGACCTGGTATTTGTATGGGGTGTGTTGCAGAGCATTGTACCTGGATCGGCTGCAACTGACAAGTTGATCGACCTTCCAATCTCAGCGAAGACACCGGCAGTCGAGTCGGACAATTCTGCTGTGTACCACTCTTCGTCAAGCCCACTTCTTCTTGGGAATGATGGCTCAGCAGCAATTGGAGGTTTCCATATTTGGTCACTCGATAGCTCATCGCCGCTGAAAGAAATCTCGTCAAAAGCTACTGGTCGATCGAAACTCGTGGCCACAGTCTATGGCATCGCCGAGAAAGATTTGATCATTACCATCTCACAGCCAAATAACATCCTTCAAGTATTTGACGTTGATGGATTCCAGGAAATCGAAGAGGCTGCAAAACCCTCAATTGGAGATTGGTCGGCTTTGTGCACGTGGAAGAGTCCTAAGAGCGGAACCCAGTACTTTTACCTCTTCGGTAAGAAGCAAGTGGTCCAATACATGATTAGAGCAGACAAAACTCTCGAGATAGTCGAGGTGGGTCTCCAAAATAGCTCCCTAAGACTGTTCCTGACTGTTGCATCCAGATCCAAACTTTCAACTTGCCCGTTGAAGCCTCGTCTTGCGCTGTTTCTTCGCACAATGGCCGAGTGTACTTCAGCGGCGATGACAGCAAGACTATATATGGATTCAAGACCGAGGAATCTGTCATCGCACCAACTATCACGACATTCTTTGAAGCAGCTGACGATGTGACCGGACTTGTCGTTTATGCCGGAAAGTCATCCGACTACCTCTTCGTTGCACAGAAAGATCTCGTCGCCGTCTACACAGGCAGATTCCGTCTCGTCGGCACGATGAAATTGTCAGGTGCCGAAGACATCGAAGTTCAAGGCTTAGGTGTGTTGCAGGCAAAGACCGCAGACTACCCCGCTGGTACTCTGACGTATGCGATTGAAGACGAAGATGGAAAGGCTTTTGGCGTAAGCTCACTCGAGTCTGCCTTGAAATCCCTAAAGATAGAAGCAAACACAGTCTACGATCCGAAAGTCGCATGCAAAGACTGTGTAGAGACAACCTGTAATGAATGCAGCTTGAGCGGTTTCTGCGAAAAGAAGCGATCTGGAACAACTTGCTCCTGCTTTGCAGGGTTTGCAGGTGCATCATGCAAATCCCTTATATGCACTGACAATTGTTCGGGACATGGAGAGTGTGTCGGAGCGAATGAGTGCAAATGCGAAGCTGGATGGGGCGGATTGCACTGCTCGTTCCTTCTCGTGGAGCCGAAATTGGAGACTGATGCCAATGGAGGTGACGGAGACGACCCTGCAATCTGGATTTCGCCAATATCGCCCGAACAATCCCGTATCGTAACGACGACTAAGTCTGAGCAGGGTGCCGGGCTTGGAGTCTTTGACCTCAGTGGTACACTCCTTCAGACACTCCCTGCAGGTGAGCCGAACAATGTTGATATGATCTACAACTTCACGCTTGGCAGTGGTAGAACCGTGGATCTTGCGTTTGCGGCTTGCAGGGAGGACAACACACTCTGCCTGTTTGAGATGAGCTCTAATGGTTCTCTTTCCAACATTGCTGGTGGGATTCAGTCTGTGGTAAGCACAAAAATCCTCTTTTCATCGCACTGACATACCAGGCCTGGCTTTCGAAATGCTCAAGAGATATTTACTGACATCTATGTAGATTTCGGATTACGATGTCTACGGATCTTGCTCATACCGCTCGCCACAAACCGGCGTTCAATACCTCTTCGTCAACAGCAAGACTGCCGAGTACCTCCAGTACTCCTTGACTTCCGACGCAAGTGGAACTCTCTCCACAACTCTCGTCAGGCAGTTCCCCGCCGGCTCAGGCGGCCAAGTTGAAGGGTGTGTTACGGACGAAGCAAACAGCTTCATTTTCGTCGGCGAAGAACCAGAAGGTCTCTGGCGCTACGACGTCGAGCCCACAGACCCTACTCCTGCTGGATACAAAGTCGCATCTGTGTCTACCTACCCCGACCACAAAACTGGCAATCTTTACTCAGACGTCGAAGGCGTGACTCTCATCCCTGGAAAGAAACCCTCAGAAGGCTTCCTCATGGTCAGCTGCCAGGGCGTGTCTGGTTACAATGTCTATGAGCGTGCACCGCCTCACAAGTTCGTGGAAACATTTACGATTACCAACTCTAAAGATGGGAAGGTTGATCATGTCACGAATACGGATGGGATTGCTGCGGTGGGGAATAGATTGAATGAGATGTTCCCTGTGGGCTTGATTGTCGTCCATGATGATGCGAATGAGCTGGCTGGTGGAGGAACTGCTGAAGAGGCTAGCTTCAAGCTCGTCAGTCTGGCGGATGTTTTGAGTGAGGAGTTACTAGCAAGTGTTGATACAGAGTGGAATCCGAGGGCATGAGGAGCTTGCTGAATAGACCATGTTTCATCTTGTGGCCATACAACTAAGTTGGATTTGAAACCTATTGGTGCATCTCTATAAGCCAGGAGCATTTTCTATCCAAAACTATGGATCCTGAGATGTCAATACAAAATCCAAAGTGAGTTTATTTTTCAGGCCATTAAGCGATCCCAACCGTCGCAAGTATTAAATCAATGAGCTTCTAACTATTAAACTGCATCCACCTGACGCTCTGTCTCTGTCTGCTGATGTCCTGGCCCAACGGGCTCCTTCTCCCTCATAGCCCCCTTCCTCCTCCGCAACACGCTCCCAATATAGGCCCCCTTGCAAACATTCTCACTAAAATCCAGTTCCTCCTGCTGCAACACCTCGGCTTCCCGGCCTTTGGAAATATCCACATTCCCTAACGCCCCCATCACCGGAACGCCCAGCCACAAAAAGCTCGTCATCGCAAACATCGCCACCCTAATGCTATCTCGCGCGCTATCCCTCAAGTACTTTTGCGCTGTCTCATCCAAACCCGCAATGCCCCCAAAGGAACTCGAGCTCCCGGCCCGCAAATCGATACCGCGATCCTGCATCTTGTTGTTGAAGATGGTGAACATCAAAGTCAGGGCGAAGGCGCCGCCGACGGAGCCGGCAAGGCTCATGATGCTGACGATTGCGGCGATGTCGCGAGGGAAGTAGCCGACACCGTGGAGAGTGCCGGGCATGAAGCGAATACCGGTGCCGACGCCGGAGAGGGCCAGCATGCCGTAGATCAGCGCGAGGTGGTCGGTGCCGAGCGCGACGGCGAGGAGGACGATGCCGGTGGGCTCGATGATGGTGCCGAGGGAAAGGGGCCACCAGGTCTTGCGAGGCCAGACGTTGCAGGCGAACATGGCGAGGCAGACGCCGACTCCAAGGCCGGGTGTGTAGTAGAGGAGCTGAAAGCCGGCTTTGCTGGGAGAGTCTTCTTTGACGAGGGCAAAGTAGAGGTCGATGAAGTAGAAGATGGAGAAGATTGCCATTCCTGTGATGAAATTTATGTAACAGAGGAGGCCTGCATTTCTTGACCACAAGAGCCGGGTCGGTATCATGGCTTGCTTGCGTGGATACCTCAATGCCAATACTCTTCCAGGGCCCATCAAGTATTCCCACACGAGGAATCCAATGAACGTGACCGCACCGATGATGAGAGGCGCCAGGACGTGAACATCGGCCCAGGGGTATGTGGAGCCTCCCCAGGTGAGTGCTAAGATCAGCAAGCTCATGCCAGAGAGAAACAGAATCTGTCCTCCATAGTCCACAGTTGCTAGTCGGGCTCCTAGCCTCGTTCTGAAGCTTGTCGAGTTCTCCAATGGCGAACCAGCGTCATCCACCCCTAGGATCTTCTGTGGTCCTAATAATTCCTTCCGGAGAACGATGAAAGTTATAACTATGCCGATGAGCGCTATTGGAATATTAAGAATAAAGCACCACCGCCAACTGACTGATGTCAGGAGTCCTCCAATTGCAGGTCCAGCACAATAGGATAGTCCTCCAACGAAAGCGAAGATGGAGTTGTTCTTCGCGTTTTCCTTGAGTGAAACTTTGTCGGCCAACACTACTTTCGATAGGATGTCGATGCCGGCAGCACCGACTCCTTGCAGTGCTCGGCCAAAAAGGAGGAGCGGAAAGGCCGAAGTTGGTGATCCAGCACAAATTGCGCTTCCCACGAGCATGATGACCATAGTGGCCTGGAGAGCAGTGTGTCTGCCGAATATATCTGCAAATTGACCCCATGCTGGAATGAAGGCTGCGAAGGTCAGGCTGAAAGACGAGACGATCCAATTCAGCTGAGAGAGTTCATCTGTCAAAGTATCAGTAGATATTCTCCGAAGTAACTTGCCAAGACAGATGCACACGGCCTTGCTTAAGGAGGAATACTTGCGGAAATCTGAAGCAATGAACGGCAATGCACTGGCTATGATGGTTTTGTCGAGTGCTTGAAGTGCAAAAGGAAAGAAAAGTCCAGCCATCAGCTTCCACCGGTATTTTGTCGCTGCAATTTTCTGTTCATCTGTTCCGATTGGAGGGGGTTGAGAAGTAGCCGTATTGCTCACTGCAAGCCGCTGGTGTTCTAAAATGATTTAGCGACTTTAAACAGGCCCTCATTTATGAACATATCTACGTAATAATAAGAGCGAAGGCTACCTACCTACCTGAGTAGTCATCGCTTTACCGGAGACGAATTTGGCTAGCCTCGCACTCGTTTCCCAAAACCAAAGGATGTCGCTGCCGGCAGCCTCCTCCTTACAAAGATCCACAACTTCGATTAAAAATAAGAGTGGTTTGATTGACTAAAGAGATTCGAGTGGAATAATTCACAAGCACTGAGCCTTAGAGAGAGAAGGTAAAACACGATATGACATGAGGAATTGGTTTGGGTCACGTAGCATAATAATATGGAGGAATCTTCTGCCGACTGCCTTTGCTGCGCCAATATTGGAGCGCGTGACACGTTGCCGCAACCGAGGTCAAGGGGTTATGCCAAAAACGATGCTTCACTTTCGGCGACGGATGGATGGCTTTTAGCAAGATTTGAAACGGATTGTACTTCTATTTTCAATTACATCCGAATCCACCAATTCATCTTATTCATATCTTATCTGGAATGATGTTTGATAGGTTTCCTACGCTTAGCTTCTATATGATATGGACGCATCCTCACTGGTGTCGGGTACGATAGTTACTGCATCCCAATCAATAATATCCTTTCAGGTCCACAAATCCAAGGGTGGTTACTTACGATTTGCTCACCGTCGCCGTGTAGCGTGTAAGAAGGTATTAGGTCGCGGTTTCGACCACTCGAAGGACTTCCTGCATGCACAAGGGGAGATCCTTCAAGAGAATGCCAAATGTCATGTCTTGGTTAACTGCGATTACAATAACTCCTAGCTTGACCCAAAGACAACATCTCTCAAGTGCTACAGTTTAGTAAAGAGAAACCCTAATCTGTAAGTCTAGACTACCGAGGGTCTAGAGAAATTATACGATACAATGATACCAGGGATGCTAATAAACGTACAACTTGTATAATACAAATATCAATCCCCATAAAGACGTTGTTCCTCCTACCTGCTTCTGATATTAACGTCTGATGAGATCGATGGAAGGGATGAAGAAAAAGTTGCAGTTGTGTCTGACAACATTGAGATCAGTGGCTTGTATCAAGCGCCGATTGAGATCTGAATAGATGGCCGTACCATATAGTGGAACCAAATAGGCATGAATGCAAAAAAAAAAATGCGATTTAGTAATGGTGAATCCTTTTCTTTCAAATTCGTCAATCAGATGCAGTTCGAAATTATAGCAAGCCTCAAAAGCATCTCGTTTCTCAGCCCTACCAAATATCTCCAACCTATTTCATGATCCGGAATTCACACGCTACTTTCCATATCTCTGATATAATTTCCTTTTCTCCATCATCACTCGACTAGCTACTCTCCCCACGTTCTCAAGCTCCATACGCCACAAAGTAGTCAACCGCAACCCTCAAGTCACCCATCGTCACATCTTGATATCTCGCATACGGATCATCCGCCCTCCCAATCTGACTCAAGACAACAACCTCACCCCGCCACTCCACCGGGCTAGACTCCTTCGTAGTCCTTCGTAGCCGCCTTGATCGATAGATTGGCAACAGATCCATCATTGCGATAGTTGTCACGACAGTGAACAACGACGGTGTGACCGACATCCAATCCTCGAACTACATTGCGAGACACAAGCTTGCGCTCAGGATGAGGATTTCGGGCTCCTAGATGTGCTTTCACGTCGGACATGTCGAATAAATTCTGGTCGAATTCGAGTTAGATCTCAGGGTAATCGACCCAGATGAGGTGTGGGTATGGGGATGTAGGCGGGAAGGGGATGCCAAGCTTGGAGGAGGGCGTTGGACGAGATGAACCAGCGAAGGGGGTGGAGATCTTGCAGAGAAGCTTGTGGGCTGACGAATACAAGGAAGAACGAAAGAAAGAAGAAGAAAAAGTAACTGTATATTAGGTAGAAAAGTGCTCTTCTTTGCTTATAGCGCACCCCCTTGATGTTGATCTAAATAAGCGAATTACTTCAAATTATGCTTCAGGGGACTATATGAGACTTACAGGGAGCTTTAGTGGAGTTATAGTGAGAGTCCCTTGTATTCCAACCACTTGGTGCAGCATTTCTCCATATCCTCAACGGCTTCCTACAAAATGCATCTAATCCCTTAGCGCCCTTGGTTGACATCATCACAAATTCTATCGTACCGAACTTCCCTCTGAATTCTAGGCAGCTGAGCAACTCACCTTGTAGGTAATGTATGAATAGTATCCGACCTTGACTGACGTTTGTCGTTTAGGGGCTACAACAAAGGCACTTGGTGTCCACTTGGGTCTTGTGGTACCTCCAGAAGATGCTCCACCGCCTGCACAGGAAGCCTTCATTGTACGGATACGTATTTATATAGGACTAAGCCCTACTCCAGCATAATCTCGACACTGTCATCCACAACAGCTACGGCGCTGCTCTTATTCTTCTCCATGCTGCAGCAAAATATCGAGCTCGCAATGCCGCTGGTGACACGATACTGCATCTAGCTGCTTGAGATGGGGATCTGACGATAATCCAGGTCTTGGTCGGTTTCGGTTCCAAGCTTCGGTCGAAGAGTGGAAAACCTTGAAGGGAATTGGGGAGAATGTAGGAATCAAAGTTTGTGGGAAGTTGGCGACTTTTTACACCAAGGGCTGGTGGTTTGCTCACGTGTATCTCCCAGTCATATCACTTAGACGGAGCAACAATACCACCAAAGTTCAGGTTCCAAATTCGTTTCTAAACCTGGATGAATGGGACTCGTTCCTACTTTTTCTCAAGTATTTCTCAATAGACTTAGGCCAGATAGAGCCATCCCGATGTCACTCTCGCTTAACCCCCATCAATCAAAACAAACAAGAGATGTTCATGATGAAGCAGGTATTCGTCGATTATCTTGGAATTTGGGCGTACAAGTGTTGCCATCCCTTTCCCCTCTATATTAGATACTCCATAATTCGACACAATAATGGTTCCTTAAATCCAGAATTTTTTTTGCCAACCCCAGTCGAGGCTTCAGGAGAAAGTAATTGAGTCTTGAAAGGGGGCGTATCACGTGGTAAGCTCGGCTGAGCTCGAATTTCAGTGAAGAAACTTATATTACAAGGAACCAGGAAGGTCTGAAATTCTCTGCTTCAACCCATGTAAGGCTCAAAGCATTCGAAATTCGTTACCATTACAACGGGTGGACCTTTTTATCAGCTACCCGAACTCCCATCAGTTAACTCAGTCACACATCCAGCAAAATCTCCTTCCCCTCCCCAACACACCTAAGCGCATATTCCAGATCCTCCTTAACACCCCCCACCACTTCCCCATCAACCACACCCTCCAACCACGTAATCGCAACGGTCAACGGTCCCCCAGCCACACTAGCAACATTGAAATACATCGCCGCTCCCGTAACGCTCGCCGACTGCGAAAAGACATCTCTCTGAATCCTCCATTTCCCACCCTCACCCTCAGCCCCAACCTTCAAACTTCCCACATTAGAAATCTCATACGTAGTCGAGCGCCGCTTCCCCATCATCCCAACAAACATCTTGCGCAGATCAGAAATATACGGTATCATCCCAAGCAGATTATCATTCGGTAAGCCAGCTAATTCATCCCGCATAGCGGAGCGGAACGTTCTCGCTATCTCCCAGATTCGCGACATGGTATCAGATTGATTGTTCGAAGATCGTAGATTGGAGATTGTCCCGGTGGGATGTTGAATCTTGAGTGATCCTACATGAACACCCATCTCCTCCGTAGGCGACAGGCCCGTAAGATGCCGTAGCGAATACGGCGTCGCTGAAGTGAATGTCTCAGCAGAGGGGATCCTCTTCGCAAGACTCGCGATAGTCAATCCGTGGAGAAGGCCCGTCAGAGTAGCGTTCTCAGCTTTGCAAGCTGTCAGAATCCCAGAGACATCCTCCGCTGAAATTTCAAAGAGCTTGACATTCGTCTTGTACTTCGTGACAAGATCTTCTGAACATACAGCACCACCAGTCCATGATTCGGTTGGTGCTGGGAAGAGCCATTTCGGCTTAAAGTTATCCCAAAGAATCATCAAGAAAAAGATCCAGCTAATCTTGAAAAGTACCGCCTTTTCAAGAGGTAATGTCAAAGTGATTGAGCGAGGGACTTGCAGGACATGATTCGCCAACGAGAGATTATCAGATGGGTTGTTAAGTGCATCTAACATCGACCGATGAAAGACGACACCACTCACCCCATCCGCAAGCGCATGATGGAAAGCAAAAACCACATCAAAGCCTACCCCTTTCGTCTCGGGGAATTTCCTCGTAGGAACAACAATGATTTTCCAAGGCGGTTGCGAATCGAGATTCATCCAGATCTCTCCATGCTGAAACTCCAACGCCTCAACGATAGCGTCGTCTTCTGACTGCGATGGTTTCGGAATATGGTATCTGATGCATTTAGACAGATTGATGGAATCCAGGCGGATGAACGCCGGCTCGTTTGTATCCTCGTTGATGATCCCGCAACATAGTGCTGAGTGTTTGAGAACCACTTGAGCGACAGCCGCCTCGATTATTGATCCTAGGAGCTGGGGCTCTGTATCGGTTCTGTATCGGGCTGTGTTCGCGACGCTTCTGTAGTATCCGAGGTTATGTGGGATTGTTGAGAACTTCTCGCTTCCCATTCGTCTTAGTATGGGTGGGATCTTGTAATCGAGTGAGAGTGATTTTTTGAATACTCACAGATTCCCCACGGGTCTCAGTATCTTCGCTTCATATTGAGCCATGATAAAAAAAATAAAAAAAATAAAAAAAATAAAAAAAATAAAAAAAATAAAAAAAATAAAAAAAATAAAAAAAATAAAAAAAATAAAAAAAATAAA
>MU270765.1:0-21516 GCA_021432625.1 Leptodontidium sp. 2 PMI_412
TTTAGCTAAAGTTTTAGAAGCTTGGCTAATTTAGATTAAGCGAGGATTAATCCTTTAACTTATTTATTTTATATATAATATACGATTAATAAGCTAATTAATAAAAGATAATAAGCTAGTAAGTTCATAAATAGACTATTAATTGTAATTTCTATTTTAGGATTAAAATTCGTAATATTTATTAATAATATTATAAGTTAGTTATTATTCAAATTAATCTAGATTAATCTAGATTAATTAATCTAATTCTAATCTAATCAAGTCAATTTTTCATTAATCTAATTCTAATTTAATTAAATCAATTAATCTGATTATTAATCGATTAGCTTGATTAATTTTGGTTACGCTGGGCCGTGGGCGTGGCTTATATCTGTTCTTGCGAGCTTTCTTGTTTTCTATTGTTTTGTTTTATAGCCACATACTTTGGCTAATTTTCGTCTACGCCTGGTTCCCTATTTTCTATTTTGAGATAACTTTGGTTTGAGCTTCTATTTTGATCTTATTACTGCCCTGCTTGGTTAGGGTAGTATTGTCAAGTTTTAATTGCTTTTTCTAGTCTTGGGATTAGATGATATACACAGTCGACTTTTCGGCAGAGTTTAAGTTGGACTCCCAAAACTTCCTGATACTCTTTCCCCAATTCGGATGTCTAACCTGAAACACCCCTATGCGTCGGAATAAGCTGAAGTCAGAATTCTCAATCTTCTCCAAGACCAATCCGTGGCCAAACCAGCCATCTCCAGTCAGTATAAAGGGCAGTGTCCACAAGTTGTTTCCGACATGCTGAATCCATTTACTGCTCCTGATATCCAAAATACGAGAGTCCATTATGCACGACCCCACGCCTTTGGAGCTGAGGTGAATATTAATTTAAGTCTGAAAACGTTCATACTGCGAGGATTAAAACCTACGATCCAGTCCCAACCATTTTCCAAGCTTCAGAGCACCAGATAAACCCCAGGTGCTGATATCCATCTCCCTACCATCAATGCTTGTCTGGGATAATGTGCCTTTCAAACAGATCCAATGACCTGTGTCTTTGATCCATTTGGGAAAAGACGGCGGGTTACTGTCAAGATAAGTGCCGACAACCTCCACATCGCTTTTGGCGGAGCCTAAATCCTCCTCAGGCCATGAATATTCGACTCTGCCATCGACAGATACCCAAGACCAAGAAGGGGCTCGATAGAAATCCGGTATGCTCGGCTCTGGCTGACGTCTCGAACGTTTCCCTTCCCCGACAGCCGGACTATGTTCCCAGAGTAGATCTCTAATGAGTGTTTCTTTCCAAAGTCCAAGCATGTATTGCCTGCCAGCTCGCTCGGAGTACAGCGCAGCTAGACCTGATAAAGCTGGTATCTTATCCGACGATTTCGTCAACCTGCGGTATGAGTACTCTTGCACTATTCCGTACCAAACCCAAACGTCCGTTCCTTCTTTTGCACCCTTGGATATAGATGCAAAGGACTGTATACTTGTCCTTTCTGCAGCACCTCCTTGGGGAGACCGAGCCCGACATTCGTAATGGAGTTTGTCTGGCCCAAAAGCTAGATATCGGACGGAGAGTATGTGTTCTTGAAACGTCTACCCTCTGGTGTAAAGAGGAGCGTGATAAAGCTCCCAATCTTTGTCATAGGCGCTAGACAATTGCCACACTCGGTCTCGTGAGATACCGTGGTGCATATCAGGAGCAAGCGATGCGGCAATTGTAACGAATGCTCCTCCGTACACATCCGCCATCTTTGCTGATTCGTGTTTCCTGCTTAAATGTCAACCATATTCCGGCAACAAACAGATTTTGGATGATGTTCCACACCAGTCTTCAGCGGAGTTCTGAATTATACACAGAGCGTCTACCCAGAGGAAACGTATTCCAATACCACGGGTCAACTCGATTGCATCGCGAATAGTGAGTGGGATATCGTCCCATGGAATTATCTCTTTCATGGAACCAAGGTTTTCAGTCGTAAGTGTCAAATTTTGCGTCTTGCCCCAACAATAGGATAACGCAGCGAATTTGGCCTCATGCTGTGCCTCCTCAGTGTGGATGTAAAGTCTCGGCTCTTCGGATCCATCGCTAGGACCAACATCGATGACCCGGGTTGGGAGGCGGCGGGTCAAGGGAAGATCGCTGCAGGAGCTGTGATATTTGGAGCAATCATCGAGGAGGAGATTTGCTTTCCGCAGGTCGCCGGATCTTGATGGTGCTTCGCAGCCGGTGTCACGTCTGCTACGTTTTCCACCCACAACTACCCGGTCATCCTCAGATGAAGTCTCGGAAGACATTTTCTCAACGGTTCCTAGCCGAACCGTAATCGATAACACGGCCCGAAACAAAGTTCTTGACCTCCTCTGATGGTTAAGACCTGAGCGCGAAGGATTTGAAGAAAGGCTTCCCAAGGCAGAATTATCTCGGAACAGTATATAACAATTCCTAAAGTCGATTTTTCATATTTAATAGAGCCTTACTAATACTGTCGAGCAACAAAGTGCAGAAATGAAGCGTTTATCCACGTCACGCGTTCCTAGTTCAGCCCCTCATATCACGTGGCTGCGTAAGCTAGTCCGTCAGACAAGTCCACGTGCACCCGGGGTGTAATTACCCGCCCTCACCGCCTAAGTTCCCCGATAACGGGATTGAGCCAATCACTCAATTATGCGAGCATTCTCGACTTACCTAGAGGCGTTTTACCTTTCCCTTCAAGCGCAAGGAAAAGAACAGAGGCTGGAAGGCTTGGAAGATATTCGGACTTCCTTGAAAGGACTAGATTGATAGAGCTGACTGTGAAATTATCATGCTGCCCGTCTCTGCTTCCCACATCACAAGTGCACAGCCGCTCTCATCTCCAAGAGTAGATCGTCAGAAGGTTCAACGCCCTGTTCACGGGTATGGGATCGAGAATGAATTGCTTCCACTCTTCTCGTTATTCTCCAACAAGGAATCTTATTTCAAGGTCCCTAGAGTGACAACGGCACGGTCCGCAGGAGAGTTAACAGTTGCATCATCAGCCATATCACCCTCGGTACTTGCGCCAAGATCTTGAACCCAATCGAACCCTCCCCAAGGTGCTTTTCCGGCTCTTTTGAAAGATAGTCCGGATCTTCTTTCTGCACTTCTTCGGTATCTAGAACGATGTGGTAGCGAATGAAGGTGGCTTTGCCAGCTGAGTCAATAAGGTTGAAGGCAGTCACACTGAAATATTCTTCTGTGCCGCAGCTAATTGGTAGGGCCTTTGGCGCCTGAACAAATGCCAGGGCGGTGAGATTGGCTCCTAAAAAGTCTCCAATAGTGCCTGCAACCAGAAGCTTGCAAAAAGTGGAAGAACCCTTCATCGGTTCGCATTAGGAAGAAAGGCGGAGAATGGCTGACATTGTCGGTATATGCTTATGATACCAATGCTACAGGAGTCGGCATTTGGGTCGAAATCTGGGATTACTGTTGAGTTGGAGAACCTGACCAAAACTGGCGTGGGGGGGGGGTTGTTGAAATGGGGCGCAGTAGACAGCTGTTTCGCCTCATCTGCTCCTCGGCTGGTCCCTCAACGGCGCCTCGTTAAAGTGGGAGACGTTTCCCAAGGCTGACCAATCGCGTAGCTGTTGTTTCATCCTACGAAAGCGCAAGAATTCCTGCCCTTCCCTCTTTCTTATTCACCAATACGCAATGAATAATGATTCCCTAGAAAGCTTCTGGGTTATCATGACGATCAGGAGGAAGCTGCTATAATACCCAAACTCCTAAAAACTGCAATCTGCCATGGCCTTTCTCCTATAAACCTGGGACCAAGAGAAATTTCTTGGAAGATTACCGGTCTTATAATAAGATTCCTGGGACACAACGGCTCTTAGGAGAGCATAGTTCTTATAAGGAGTTTCTTAGGAGCTGTGCTTTGCCAAGCAATTTTTCACAGGACTTGTAATCTCTTAAGAACCCTCTACTGTTAGCAACACAGGTTCTTATTGGGTGGATAAGCGGAATTTAGGCAACGAGACACCAGTATGATGAATTGATGCAGAGTTATCCCATTGACACTACAACTATGGCTGTTTATATAAGCAGTTAAAAGATAGGTAACGGTAGGCTTTAATGCTACATAATAGCTCGAAATACACTTGCGTATTGACTTAACAATCATGTGACCAACATGAGCCATTAGTGATACGTCCCCATGCTAACAGTTACTTTGATAGTCGGGGGAATAGTTGTAGCCAAAACTTCTAGAGAGTTCTTCGAGAACAGGGGAAACTGTTCAATAGGGTTTCCAAATTCTGAGCATTATTCCCTACTTAAGTTAGAGCAGCAACCCCTGCAGTGACAACTATTACCCCTACACCGAAGTAAGGAGAACTCAGGAGGTATCACCTTGCATTCTAGCACAGCAAAGCTGCCTTACATAACACAAGGCTGGGATAGGGCGGAGTTGCCATGTTCTAAACCATAACGGGTATGTTAAGCGTGCCATGCGCGATACTGCGTTAGCTCAGCCTCCGCCACCCGACTTGGCCCTATGAAGACTACTTCCTCTATGCCACGTGTCGGGGAGGCTGTGAACCTAACACTTTCTCTCTTAAGGTCAGCTTTCTCCTCACCTTTAAGGTTAAATAATTAGGTGTACTTCATACCCTGCGACAGGTTACGACTCTTTTTTTAACCATCAGACTTCCAAGTTTACCCGTCAAGGGCCTTATATAGTATGAACAACCCAAAATATTTCCGGGATTGGCATGAAAGGTAATAGTATCGTATCTGCTAGCTGTTAAGGTAAGTGAACAGAAAAAGCACTTGTCAACTTGCATCAGCCTCTAAGTATTATTCAGCTGAAATGGCGGATCCTCTATCAGCACTCAGTGCACTGGGAGCGGCTTCGCAGCTTGTAGAGCAATGCTTCAAGATGACAGTCTTCCTTTGCGAAGTACGCTCTAAGCTTCGCGGCTCTCGAGAGTTAATTGATATGATGAGCAAGGAAGTGGAGCAACTCACCGGCGTCTTAAGGCAAATTATCTCAAACCAGTCCCTGCAGACCAAGACGATGGCCGGGGTCTTGGAAACATGTCTGAGCGAGGCTAGAGGCTTGCATAACTTCTTACGAAACGTAATCATTTCATCTAAAGATAGCCGCCTGATGAGAATCAAGAAAACGCTGATGGCATTCCGGAAACGAGGATTGATAGAAGCTCGATCTGAAAGTCTTGAAAGGTGGAAAGGATTGTTGCTGCTCTGCATATCAGAAATAAATTCGTGAGTATGACAAAAACAAGTTTGGAAAGGGTAGCTAATCGTATGAAGCACCAACATGTATACCGCTTCGAGAGACATACATGTCTCTGTCGAGAAATCCGCTGCTCTCATTAACAATACGTCATCTAATGTGACCACACTTGTGAATACTCTTCCAGCGATATTCACGCAGTTCACTTTGATTGAAGGGAAACTGCAGGAATTGACTAATCGAATGGACGCTCGCTCTGAAGAAGCCATAACTTCCGCAAGACTGACTCGAAGTCTTGAATCCATTGTGCAACATCTCATGGTAACACTCGAAAGCATAACATCTTGCCCTCCCAACGAAGCAAACACTAACGAGTTTTTAGATCAGCCAACAAAGCCCGATTTTGCACTCACACTTTGGTTCGAATGTGTTGACTCATTTCCTCGTGCCTATTCCTCGAAACAAAACCTTCACTAGGTTTGATGACACTCTGAAAAAGCTAAAGCAGCGATATCTATCCGGACTGGGGTCGACCGAGAGGATTTTGACCTTAACTGGCGTTGCATGTGGCGGGAAGACTCAGGCTGCGCTTGAATTTTGTCACAGAGCCCGGAAGGAGCAGCAATTCGGGGCCATATTTTGGGTGAAAGCATCTTCCGTGTCCGCATTGGAAAAGTCTTTTAAAGCGATTTCCAATAAGCTGAATGTTTCCCAAAGCGACCCAATGGAGACGAGGATCAAAATCACAATGAGCATACTTAAAGCTTGGCCATGCCCATGGCTCATGGTTTTCGATAACTACAAAGGACAAGAACTTACCAAGGACCTTGGAAGCTATATGCCGAATAGCGAACAAGGGGCATACCTCCTTACCAGAAAGCCGGAGGATCTTACTCTTGCGGAGAAGAGCTCAGCAATCCATCTGCCCGACTTGCAACTTCAGGATGCTTTAGAGCTTCTTCTGAATCGCAGTGCCGTGGAAAGAAATGATGAGAATTATGAGCAAGGGCTCCGGCTGGTTCGGGCGCTGGAAAAAATCCCGCGTGTGATAATGCAAGTGGGCTCTTACGTCAAAAAACATAAAGTAAGCTTTGCCGAGTACTATAGAATGCTTCAGGAGCAGGACAGTAGATCAGTTGCAGCTGTTGTCGACGAACTGAAGTTGAGGGATGCATATCAGAAACTGGGTCGGGCAAAGTTGAAAGGCCATACTAGTAACGGGAGCAACCCAAGCATGACGACATAGAAGATGGAAAGGACCTTAAAAGGTATGTTATCTAACAAAGTTGCAATACATTATACAATATTTTGCTAATTTTCAATTGTAAGCATGTGCTTCTAGTAGAAGCCCATGCAAACAAAGTATACCTTGCCTTAACACCACCTGTATAGGAGGAATGGGAACAGCATGCAAGCATATCTAGCAGGCTGGTCAAAGTTTCCCGATTCGCCAAAAACCAAATTATTCTGCGATATTCGAGGCCGAAGCAACCAATCCGGGGGAGGTCAATCAGCCAATCAACGAGGACTTTGTACAGTAGCAACCAATCTGTTCAAAGCTTGGCAGAAGGAGGTTAAGCTGAGGGGCCCGCAGTTTTGGGTCCCTGTCCTTGGGCGCTAGTTAATTGTCCCTTCCTCTCGTTCTGCATTTCAAGGCACAGGGCAGGGCACCGGCGTAATTGCAGCGCGATAATACGGGCCTCCAAGCGATTAGGAGCCTAGAATTTCCGAGTATTCGGATGGTAGCTGGAGAGGTAGCTAGCATGCTTCTCTAGTTAGCGCCTGTTGTGTATATTCTTCTCGTAGCCAGAATCAAAGATCTCTCAAACCAACAGTTGAAACAACAAAATAGTCCATCCTTAATGTTACGACCTAGGATCGTACCCCTGATATAGTCGAACGAGTTTTGAACAGCTCGCTGTCGCTCGCTGGCGTGAGATTTGAGATAAAAAGAAAAGACTTACAGACACTTACAGATAATTATAAATAATTACGGGTAAGACTGTGACGACTGACGCTGCCTAGAGCCTCATTTCCACCGGCTCCACTTAGTACTGCCCGATCGGGACGTACCGAGATTACTATGGTGCTAGACATACTGACCTCTTGTATATAGACCTCTTCTTTCCTTACTTTCTTTCCTCTGTAGTTGTAGATTCTAAGTTGATGCTTAGTATCGTCATATGTCTTGTGTTGATATGTGAGGCGCTAATTACACGTGATTGCCGTCTTTCTAGGGCAAGCGTCACAAAGACAAAAGAAAGGCAATCCGTAAATGGTCCGTAAATGAACCGAAAACTAAGTAAGACCTTATAAAATTTCTGGGTATACTATATTACACGTAGAGTTTATATTAAGGGGTAAGAGAAGACAAAGACTTGCCTTAGAGGTAACCCGTGACATTATTATATAAAATTACCCGTGAGTAAAGACCAGCGATTATAAATCTACCCCTATTACCTTAAAGGACTAGCCCTACGACTTATTAATAGTCATTATAAAGGATAATATAAGTAGGAATTGCTTACGAGAGAAGGTAAAGGATAATTATTAATTTATAGACTTAAGTTTAATTCGTGGAATTGTCTGTAACTAGCTATTAAAGTCGCCGCCAAGTAGCCGAACCTAGACCGTAAACCTCCCTAGGCTATAAATCGACATCCGCGACCTATTATAGAGCCCTTCCTACGGACAGAGGTTCTGTAAGAGTATTACAGGCGCGCCGACCTTAAGTTATAGCCGTGAGAGTAATAGGCCTAGGAGACAGATATTCTATAAGACTTCCGGAGGCAGCTTAGTAATTTCCGGGTCTACCTCGTTTATATCGGCCAAATCGACAACTAAATACGTTTATTCTTGGCCGGGGAGTATATCTAAGATCGTTTAGTTTAGCTCGCGGACTATATCGTTTAAAGTTAATAAGATTGCCCGTCCGTAAAAGGCCTAGTAGTCCTAAGGCGCCCGTAAGAGTCGTTCTCGCGGATAGACGTAATTAATTAAGTCTATAACTAACTTAGCGCGTGAGATAAAGGGTAGGGGCGTGATTTAGCCGTTTAAAGACGAGTTATATAAAAGACTACTAATTTAGTTTATAAAATCTTACTTTAATAGGTCGTTACGAACCTATATATTAATTTATAAGGAGAGTTAACGAAGCCGCCGCTAGATCCACGTTCGTTATAAGCACGCTCGTACAATCTCGGCCTGTGAACTGTATAAAACCACCAGTAAGATCTATACAAAATCACTGCTAAGGACAACGGGTACCCCGCTAAAGAGGACGTCGTCTATTATAGACTATAAATTGACTAAGAGCCGGTGCACGACCTCAAAGTAGTATTTGTATTGTATCGGCACTTCGTCTTAAATAATTAGGTCTATTATACGTAAGTACTAACTTAGCTTACTCGTCTTAGTAATTATATTTACAGACGACTCGTTGAGCTCAAGTGGGATCCGGAACTAAGAGTGAGACGTGCGTCCTTCTAGAAAAAGTAGAGCCGTAATACCCGTAGACGCTACGTAAAGAACTATCTTGCCTTAACTACAGTAATAATAGTATAAGGTCTAGTAAAGGAAGGTCTTACTAGTACCGCTAGGGCCTTATAAGTAGAAATAAGCAGTTTATAAGTCGTCCGTAATAGCTGTCACAATTGTTTAGAAGTAAGTACGTTAGTCTAGGTTAAGCTAAGTCTATATTACGGACACTAAGGACGTCTCGCGAGCAAGATCGACTTATTAAGTAGTTATATAGTGGCTTACGGTCTAGTCAAAGACGTTCTTAGGTAGGCCGACGTCTATAAGCGTCCGTTAGAGATCCGCAAGGCCGAGCCCAAGTAAAAAGAGGCTATAGTCGTAGTAAAGATTAATTAGGGGAAGTGGGAAGCTCACTAACTAGTTATAGGCTAGCTTACGGGCTAAGTCGTCGTAGAAGTACTTTTTATATTAGTCTTAGATCGCTCGCGAGTCTGTAATTAGCTACTAACGAACGCCCGTAAAAAAGAGGGTTCGTAAACTGTAGCCGGTCGTTAATAAGACAGCCTCGTCAAAGTACTAGAACCACTTCTAGTCGCTCTTAGTTAGTCTACGGGCGATATAAGTAGTATAGTACGTAAAATAACGGACACCCTCGACTTTATAGAGCTCTTTAAAAGACCACGGCCCGCGAACGACTGTAAGTAAGAGCCGTAAATAATACCGCTTGCTCGAAACTAGGCTGTAGTAGTAAATACGGCCGATATTATACCTTCGCTAACGCCGTACTTAGACTTTATAGTCCGCCTTTTAAATAAAGTATTATAGGAACTTATAGTATAAGTATTAGCAGCCGTCCTTATACGTGGCATTATACTTAAAAAAGGCTATTAACGTCAAGCGGGCATTTACGGCCTTCGCGGCCACTTATTTAAGCGGGAGGTCGTCTATAAAGTAAACCGTATATTACCCGGGGAAGTGAATCGTTAAGTACTAGACTAAAAGGAACTCTTAGTGCGTTATATACTCGAATAAGCGCTAGAAAGCCTTTATAAGACCCACGTACTATACTTAAATATAACAAGTAATCTCGTCGTTTATATTAAAGACAACAACTGTCGTACAGTTTATCCCTTTATAAACGTATTTATAGATATACTTAATCGCCTATATAAAAGCGTAAACCTTAACGTTAATATACGAGCGGAACTTTTAAAGAAAGTACAGGTTATACGGGATTACTTAGTAGTTATCACAGACGACTTCTTGGCCTAAGCAACCTAGTTTACGAACCGTGAACGTCCGGCCGTCGTCCCGGCGGCGGTACTCGAAATACCTGTCCTCACAAATAATCGTCGTAGCCGTAAACGCCTTTAAGAACCTCTTTTAATACACAAGTAAGGCTGTAGGCGTCTTATAAACTATATATAGCGCTCTTAAGTTATCTTTAAGGCCACATAGTCCGTGAGACATTTAACTAATAACGACAACTATAAGCTCACTTATAAAATCCCACGACGGGTCTAAGAGCTCGGCATAGACGACCTCGTCGACTAGCTCAGGCGTTAAGAAGACAGCCCCTCGCTTTAGGAATAAAAGTAGGTATATATATAGGAGGCCACGCTTTTAGTACTCGATTATATAAACGTGGCCTACGTACGGTCCGAAAAAGTGATTCTTAAGGTCTACAAGGAGCTCTTTTACCTTAAGTATAAAGACCCGGCAAAGGAGATCTAGACGGTCGACGGCCTACTGTCTACGTAAGAAGTTCGCTGTAATCTTAGGCTAATATAAGTTAGCCGTAAACGTAATAAAAAAACTCGACTTATTAAAGTACTATATAATAACTATTAAGTCTTAAAAGAGTTACTATATAAAGCGATCGCTACTAATAAAGCTTAATAAGAGGATAAACCGACGGCCGAGGTCGCCCGTATTTACGTCCTCGTGAATAAGAGCGTCCGTAAGCTTAGTATATACGTCCGCGCAAATGTTTTACTAGTGCGACTAGAGTTAGTCGAGTACTGTTTTCTCGCAGGCGATATACGCGTCGACGATATACTACTATAAGAAGCGGCCGGCGTAAAAGAGCGGGGAGAAGGCCTCACGGACGTAAAGGTAGTACTAATAAAAGGCCTATTACTTAAGCCGTGTCTATTAATAGGTCCCGTTCCGGTCCCGTAATTATAAACTGTAATACTAGCCAGGGTCGCCGTACGGGAAAAGTAAGACGTAATATAAGGGCATATACGTAACGTGTATAACGTTAACTATATATATTTACGGACACTCACGGCCCCCTTTATAGACTGTAAGAACTAAGTCGCGGCGGCTTATATTCGTATACTCGTCTAAAATAATCGCCGTGACTTCGTTACTAGTCGGGAGGTTCTTACGACGACAATCTACGCTCGACTTAATAATTAAGCGTATTTACGGGTTAAGTAAGATCTAGAAATTAGTCTACTAGTTTATAAGACGCTCGCAGGCTATCTTATAAACTATAATAAACGGGTTATAGTCCGTGAGCGTATTTATAAGCCGTAAAAGGACTATACGATCTAAGTAAGGGAAGTTAGTCGCCCGTACGTTTATTATAAAGAGCGGGTTATAAAAGAAGAGCTATATAAAGGAGGGTTCCTCGTGAGCTAGTAGCCGAAGTAGGCCTTAAAAGTAAAAGAGCTCGCTATAAATCTAAAAGCACTAGACGCCGCATGAGAAGTCGATTTATGTATCCTTCTTATAACTAATTAACGTAAAGGCAAAAGTATAATTATATACCCGGATATTCGTCCGAAAGTCTTAATAAAGCGAATTATTACTTATAAAGAGATATTTAAGGTATAACAGAGGCTCCTAGATCTAGGGAAGCACGACGTCGCCTTTTTTATAATAGGCCTTAAAGGGACCGTCCGTAAGGGAGAAATAAAGGGCCCCGCAAGCCGTATAGCGGCCCGTAAGTGGAGTAAGAGTATAAGGGGGAGCTAGTCAGAAGCGTGAAAGGAAGCTAAGAGGCCGTATATTAAGGGGGTCAGTAAGAGGGTCCTCAAAGACGTTAATTAGGACTATAACAGACGGTTAACGGGTTTATCGCGGGCGCTACGGAGCTAGTTCGTTTATAGAGACGTCCGTAAGGGGCTATTGACGGCGCCGTGAAGTAGGAAGAGTATTCGGGTCGAGTTCTTATAAAGCAAGACGCTACTAGGCGCGTCTAGCAGCCGACCAGTCCTATTAACTAGTTAGTTAAGCCGGGAAAACGGGAAAAACGGGAAAATATAAACTCGACAACTATTATAGCTCTTATATTATTTAGCGCTTACCCGTAAATAATTAGACGTAAGTCGGTTTTGTTTATAACACGTACAAAAGCGAGGAGGGTCTATAGGAAGGAGAGAGAGTAATAAAAGACGTGACAAAACGCGACAGGACGCGATAAGTAGGCAGGTTTTCGGTGTTCCTCACGTGACCCGTATTTTTCACGGTGTACTGGGAGCCAATCGCTAGAGGTGGTCCGACCGTACTTCAATATAGTAAGGAGATGGCTAAATTGGCCTCCAACTAATTCCTGTACTCTTTTGAGTCCACTGGCCCAGTGGTAAAGCTATTCAACTACTTGTCACACTTAAGCAACAACAGGCGCTGACTTACCTGAAACCAAGAATAGCCAGTAGCTTCGAATTTTAATCTCTAGACCTTATTTAGCCATTCTCTTATTAGAGTAAGCTATAAAAGTCAAGTCTTGATATCTCTTTAAAGCATTTAATTATATTACATAGACCCTTACCTACGAAGGAGATAAGTTCCGAGTTTAATAAATCACGTTAATAAAGATTAGTTAAGCCTTATATACAACCGATAATATTTAGTATAAAAGGCAAGTATTTATAAATTACGACCTTTTAAAATTAATATATAATAATGTGAACTAGAATTTTAAAGAGCCGTGTAAGCCTAAACGTATTTTAAAAATGAAGTAAAGATCGGGAAGTTTTTAAGAAGTTTTCAGGAAGAGAAGGGAGGGATTAAATAAGTACAGGTAAGGAGAAGCTCCAACTAGTCTGTTCTAGGCGTCAGAGGAGTTAGAGGAGTGAAAGGAGCCAAAAGAACTAGAAGGACCAGACGAATCAAACTAATTAAATGAACAAAAAAATTAAAAGAACAAAAAGAATTAAAAGAAGTAAAAGAATCTAAGAGTCTGGAGGAACAGGCGGCTAAGCGAGCATTTCAATAAACGCACCCGCCCAAGGGCTATGAAAAGTCAGGAGAATCGAACATGGATTAGAATTTAGTAGACTCTAAGAAAGTTCCTGGGAATCCTGTCCGTATCTTAAAATATAATCAGGGGTAAAACTGGATCGTCTTATTCTAGCCTGACGCCCTTGTTTAATTAGACTGATCTGGTCAAACTAGTCTGGTTAGATTGGTTTAATTGGATTGATTTAGTTGGTCTAATCTAATAAACTACGCTGTTGGAACAAACTTAATTGAATCAAATAAATCAGGCACAGGCTGGCTAAAAAGGAAGCTCACTATGAGCACACTAGGCGGACGCTTACTAAGGCTATTTATTCCTTACTTATGTACCGGCGAGGTAAAGGTGTGATTCGTAAGTCACGTCTTTAAAATATCCACATTTGAAGACGGAAAGAAATATCACAAGAGCTATTAATTAAGAATCGCCATTCTTCATCTCTTCTCAATTTCAAAAAAGAAAACCTCTACTCCTTTGTACAAAGGTAGCCTAACTAGTTTATCTTCCTCCCTGCAAAACACGTATCGTCCAGATAAATAGCAGATACTACTTTCTTCTTTCCGTCGACTCAAACTGCTTGACCTCCTCATCTTCAAATCGCGCACTACACATTTTATCCCTCCTACTAATCCTATCCCCACAATTTCCCACTCCTATCATGGCCTCCACGGTCTTAAACGCCACCTTTGCTATGGATTCCGCAGCTTCATCAACCCAGTTCTTAGTTCTAGCACTCGTTCCACCACTCCTATTACTACCACCCCATGAAGAGGAGGAGGACTCCGCAACGCTTATAATCCGGCAACTGGCCTCCTTCGCCGTTAGCTAATACGCAAGAGTACACATACAAACCTTCTCGACTTTATCTTTCATACCCTACCAAAAATTCCCCCCCTCCTTTTGTATATCTCATAGCCTCTTCCTCTTCTCTTAAATATCGCGACCGAGCTAGGCGTTGAGTTTTTGCTTAGTGGTGATTTGGCGTTCGAGGGCGGCTTGTCGGGCGTCGAGGGATTCGAGGCGGGCGAGCATTTTGATGAATTTTTGGTTGTGATCTTCGTCATCGTCGTTTGAGTCCAAGTCCGAGACTTCGTTTTCGACTTCGACCTCGGTTTGTAAAGTGTGGTGTGAGTTTGAAACAATCAGACGTTCTTGCAAAGCCTGTATTACGTCGAGGGCTTAGGTTTTTACGAGCATTTCGATGAGAGTCTCGTTGTCATCGTTGTCGTCGTCGTCCTTATCATCGACCTCGACACTGGATATTTTCAAATATATGTCTTTGCCTCGTGATTGAATCGATATCGAACCATCTTAGTCTTCAACAAGAGCTCGAGCTCGAGCTCGGTGGTCAGCGATGGAATCCTTCGCATCGTCATTCGCTTTGTCGTCTTGCCGCCTCCCTAGAAAGTCCAAGATGACGCGTAACGCATTCCCTTGAATGGGAAGATCTTTATCCGTGCCCTCTAACGCATCTCCTCCTTTGCTTCCAGCATATTATCCTAAAGACTTACTCCTCTCGACTCTCGACAAGTTTCTCGCTATTCCTTCGTTTCTAAACATCCTTCACCTAGTTGACGCGAATCATTTCCGCAATGCATTTCGTCGGACACCACTGCTGCAAGCTGATACGGTCCTTGTTCTTCGACTTACTCCCACCGGTACCGGATTTGCTCTTCGATATCTTTGTAGGCGTGAGACTCCAGCGAGAATCCCCAGGTGGGATGTCGACAACTAAACAAAACAAATCAAAAACATGTCCTTGACAAGCATTGAAATCGAGGGCGGCTCTGATATCTCTTATCGTATTCTTCCTATTACTACTACAGTTATTTTCTCCTTCCTGGAGATTAAAGCTAGTACCTTTGACGAACTGTCTCACAGTAGCCACTGTCCTTAGGTTATGCTTCGTGACGAGGGCCTCGAGCGCAGCGATTTGCGGTTTGCTCCAGTTTAGTTGGCAGGAAGTAGCGAAATTGGATAAATCGTGGCGTCTGAGAAAGAGCTAGGAAAAGGGAGAGATCGGCATTAGCTGAGGTACGTTTTTTGGACTTGGAGAGATTTTGATTTGAGAAAAAAGTGAGAGGGGGGATATAAGATACGAGGACGTGGGGAGTGAAGAAGGGAGGGATATGCTTCCATCTGGTTGGCTTTGTGTGGATTTGCATTGAGGACATATGAAGAGATCGCTTGGCATGACTGACTGTAGATAGTTAGGATTGAGGAGGGAATTTGGGATTCAATGACCGACCGGACCCGGAGTGAGGGAGTGAGGGAGTGAGTGATTGAGACTCAGACTCAGACTCAGACTCTATTGAGGTCGATCAGAGCGATTGAGTGAGGAGGTAAGATGCATTCGTTGCCCAAGTAGCAGTTGATTAAGGAGGAACAGGAGGTTGAAGTAGACCTGACGAGAATTTTAAAGGCAGAATCGATCTGTTTTATACCTCTCAATCCGCTATATCTCAGAGGAGGGGGGACTACTTCTACTCATCATACACCGCACTGCTACAAGCAACCAGCAAACTTCTACTCACTTAGCCACTTGCTTACCTGCTCATTTCCTCACAGGGAAATGATTCGACAAAGGATTAGTTATGTATTAAGATAAGATTGAAGTATAAAAGGAAAGGTTTGCCGCATACCGTTGCAATGCCGCAACGATGTACAGCTGCACAGTGCATGCTGAATGCTAAATGCTGCAATGCTGTAGAATAAATACTAGACCACGACACAATGAATGCTAAACCTGTGCAATGAATGAATGTACTGGACCGCTGCAATAGGCTTCTGTAGTGCTGCTGCAACGCTTCTCATTAAGGAGGCACGATTGTAAGAGACAATGAAAGGTCTAGCAGCATAGTTGCAATACTGCAATACTTCTTGTCAAGGAGCTCCAACTGCCAAGGAAGAAAATAATGAAATAAAAGGCCTGACAGCATAGTGTTTCATTCAGAGAAATCGGAATATCCGTCCTTGTGCTCTCCACTCTGTATTCATCTCCATTAACAAACCAACACATCAATACTTTCTCCTCCTCCTCCTCCTCCTCCCTCGTCGTCCTCTCCAATTCTTCTTCACCGCCTCCTCCTCCATTCTCTTCCATTACCACATCTCATGGGAGACTTGTGATACATCTGCATCGTACTCTCCACATCACCATAACACACGCCACACCACACTACACCCTACCCTACTCCCTCTACTTCTCGGAAAACCTCTCCGCACTACTGTCGAAAAACTCTCATTGCGCATTCATATTCTCCAGATGACTTTGGACGCCCCAGAAGCCCACGATAACCAATCCCTCCCCATCGAGCAGCTCCGGAAAGCTCTTCAACTGCGCCTCGATCTTCTGTACCGCTGCGTGTATACCGCGTAACACAACCAGCGACACATCACAGATACGGTGGGCGCGTTATATATTCTCTTACTGGTCCTTGGGCTTGTCCTCGTTGTTAACTGTTGCTAGAACCAAAGAGCCTAATGCTTTGCAACCGCGTCGGCCAATAGACGGTTTTCGAGGCGGACAATGGCCTTCCACACGACCATAGTGCACTCTTTCGTTTCATTATCAGCGCGGATGGTGTCGTGTGTGAGGTCCAGGACCTTCTTGAGGTGGGAGAGGATCACATCAGTCTAGAGGATGTATTCGCGCACGAGGGACTTGGCGTCGGCGGTCGATCGGCGGGGGTTAAGGAGTGTAATACGGTCGCGGGTTTGTTCAATAGTGATGCGGACTTTGTTGAGGAGGGTTGTGAGGTGGCCGGGAAGTTCGCGGAGGAGAGTGGTTAATATTCGGAGGGGGATCGAGAGGGCGTGGAAGGAGTCGAGGAGAAGGGTTCGAGGATGGGGGGGTATATGTTGGTGTTGTCGTAGTCGTAGAGGTTGGTGGTGTAAAGGTTGGTATTATTGTTGTCGTTGGTGGTGTTGTTGTTCGCGTGAGTTGTGAGTACAATCCAGTTGCTCCAGCTCCAGCTCCAGCTTTGGCCAGGATCGAGGCTGAAGCTGAGTCAGCAGCTACTCGAGTAAGTCAGTGTCAGCCTCGTGTTGATTTCGATGTCTTTACTCATGAATATCATGTTGAGCCATCCAGGTGTTACTTTCGTCGTCTGAAGATACCCACACTGCCATTCGGAGCCATACATAGGCACTTGTGGAGCTAGGCCGTTGTCTTTGAGCCTTCGCTGGGCCCCAGCATGTCGATCAACCCCCCATATACTCGCCAGCGCCTTGCCCTCCTAATAGCTGATGGCCACACTGGCGTAGACAGTTGAAGTTTACGTGTTTCGGGTCAGGAATGCCCCTTCCTAGGCCTTCTAAAACGCGTTACGATTGGCAGCCAGATCACATACATTCCTCATGCATGTCGTTCTACTAATGGAGAATATCAATTCACTTCATCCACTCAACTCTACAGCCCTTTCTTCCCCCTCCCCCTAAGATCCCCCCAAAATAACACGGCATAAACACCCAACAACCCCAAAACAACGGCATTCCACCACCCACCACCCCAATCTCCTCCACCGTCACAACCACCCAACCCAACCCAGCCCTCCACAGCAATCCCCACAAGCAACTGCGCATACCCCGTCCAAGGCAGGATATCTGAAAAGGTAGTGATGCCGCCGAAATATGCATACATGAGGAAATGATGGAAGGTGTTTAGAATGGCGAAGATGTGCCAGCTGGTGGGGTGCGTGGCGGTGTGCATGTATGTTAGGTAGGGCGTCTGAAAAATCCTCATGCATGAGCTGATGTTTGGTGCCGCAATACCGGAGAGGCAGATGTATGAGCAATCAAATGGAATCATGAGAAAGGAAGACAAACACGAGGACGTACGGTAAAGTGATGCACCCAAAAATGCGTATTAACCACTCCTCCCACGGCCAACACATTGAAGATATCGATATACTCGTAGAACTTCGATGCATGGTACACCAGCCTTAATTTCTTATCTAAACTACCCTGCCCTTGCACGCACACCAAGTTCCTCACCATCATCACATGTCGTCCATGTTTAGATATGGAATCCTCGCGGACCAGGGCAGAGTTGAGATATGAAGAAGTGATGGCGTTACAAAGAATAAGCGAGACCAACGAGTAGAAAATCGAGTTGTATTTTATGATGTGCCGGAAGATGGGAATGGGTCCGCGGATGCGTACATGCTGCTTTATGAGGAGAGACGTGCTCAGGGCTAGGAGGGAGGTGGTTGGGAGGAGGAGGATGGATGTGAGGATATTTTCCATGGTTCGAGTGGAGGACATTGCGGTGGAAGCAACAAGTTCTGAAACGATTTCAGTGCTTTTGGATCGAGATTTTGAGACTTCTCATAAACGTATATATGCTGGGTATTTAACCTATCTTGAGATGTGTGTCAAGGATGTCAGTCAGCAGCTAATGCTGTGCCAGGGTTATTTGACGAGCTTGACTCACTCGGTGTGAAATTGTCCGGGTGATTACTGCATCACGTGGATTACCTGCTTCGGAAATTCTTCCCTGTTCTCTTCCTTTCTTGTGGATTTTCAAGGTTCCCAGGGGTGGGCGAGCTCCTATAGACGTTAAAAGCAGCAGCGGACCCCGTGTCGTAAACTTACTTGAAGCCGAGACTGTATCTTCCAGACGTGCTTAGACTTGTCTGCGTTCAGCTTCCGGCTGAGCTGTACTAGCCTCGCTTGCTCCCGCCTATCCCGCTTTCCTTCTCCCTATCCCGCTCCCTTTCTCTCTCCCTTGCGCCTTCTTTTTTATTTTATTTTTTATTTTTTATTTCGTACGACTTGACCTTAGCCTTCGTTTTCCTCCTTTTCTCCCTTTGATTTTTAGTAGCTTTTTCAATCTGCAATTATAATATTATATAATTCTTGCCCAAAAATATGAAATTTACCTTATAAAACAACCCTTTTTCCCTTTATACGTGTCGTTTATTGCTTAATTATTGATTAAGAGTTATTTGCATTATATTAGTAGAGGATACTACGTGTATAAAGCTGCTCCGTTCTAACCGTTCGTTTTTGAATATATTAATAGACTAAGGTTAAAAGGATTTGTCACGATCTGAAGGATCACGTGTGTCTTAGCCCTGAGGCTCGGCAGCTTTGCTGTACAGAGAAGCCAAGGCACAAGACAGGGCAAGATTGACCTGTCACGACTGGGGCACTGCAATTTTAGTGACCGCGGAGAAAGTTGGATCACGGGGACAGGAATCACGTGATGTGCTAGCCCGCTAGACGGGCTTGCACTCGGAATCGAAGTTTTATATAAATAGAGTAGTTTCTTAGATAGTAGAGCTTCGTGCTCAAATTCATATAGCAGTTTAACTATTACTTGTAACGTCTCAATTCCAATTGAGAACCGAACCTCTTGTGACTTTACTTCTTAGCTGATACCAACCGACGAAGCTTGTACGCCGCGTACCAGTCAGAACCCAGCAACGTTACAATTAGCTCTCTGCTTTCGTATGAGTTGCAGGCTTAAAGACACGTTTAAGCTATTCTAACCTATGAAGATTACTTATCTAACCTTTTGAATTTGCTAAGAAGAACTACTCATTTTGAACTGCTAGTGGAACCCAGCTCTTAAGAACGTTCTAGCCTTTAAATATATTAAACAGAATAATGGCAATCCCACTTCCATAAATGCACTTAATTATTAAAACCCACTCCTGCTGGCTAGGATGTGCTTAATGCTTCGTACGTAAAGTAGAATCGATGATTATTCGTGTTGATTTCATTGTCCTAATTAAGAACCCTATCTCGTCCATATTATAGGTATTCTATTTTATGATTTTAAATTGCTGAACAACGTTTTGACATGCGCTAAACCATACTTTTAAGATTAGTATTATTATCCCGTTCATTCGAACAGAGTCAATACGACGTTTAATAACAACCTTGAGGTGTGAATGTCGTTTTATAAATTATAGGACCTAGTTCTGGCAAAGTTTGTATTATAGTCCGAGTTCGAGAGCATTAAGTGAGGGTAAATTACTGTGCTTTTCAAGCTCAGAGTCATTCGGCCGATTTTCCCACTTTTGACTCCCCTAAGGGAGTAAAATTAAGGGGGGTCATTTCCAGCCAGCGGATCATTGCCACAACATACAGTCTCCTAAATGTCTAACCTTCCCCCTCCCCCGAAGAGCACCTTGGATCTTTCTATTCCGTCCAATAATGTTTCAGTCTCTGTCCAAGAGGCGCTAGTGGTGGATTCACCACCTCGCGATGCTCTACTCCGCGCGCTTCGCGACGTGGAGGAAGGTGGTTTGACGAAAATGGAGTTGAAACAATCATACTAATATTAGGTTCAGACAATCGCGATGACGGACAAGATTTAGTACCGGAACGTACTAAACAGGACGAAACCTGCAACTATGCCCTCTTGGATTCCGATCAACAAATGTCGCACAACCGGGAAATCGTGACTTTCGATCTCACTCATCTGGGTTCGAACCAAAATCGAATAATTCTCAGTCATTTGCGGTTCCAAATTCATCCCGATATGAGTGCCAAGATTCTGGAACCTGGATTTGAGGCTGTCGGCACAAACGAGATAAACCTCCTATCGGAGTGGCAAAGCTGCCTCGACTTGAAAATCCAGTTGGATAAGGTTACCGAGCTAAAGTTGGGATCTCTCCTCACCGACGATAGAACCGTCTGGATCTAGCACAGTCATCCTTCAAGGCATTCTTCAGCGTATCAGGAACCACAGATGAAGCGCTCTACTGTCAAGTTGGTATTTAAAAAGGGTTGCGGATGCAATATAATCCATAAGGACTATCAGCCTAGCTACTCTAGAAGTTGCATAACTGATTTTACTTATGAGATTGTTCAGTCGGGGCAGCTAGGGTTGGTGATACCGTAGATTTGAGGTTCCGAAAAAAGATTTGTTACATTACGACGTTTGGGGTCCTAGACTCGCTGCGCTGATTTTGTGTGGCGATCCAATTGTCCATCTCAATCATCGAGGTCTAGTCTTACTTTAGAATCTGCTCATGAAGATTCATGCGCACAACATGAGTACCAGGAAATGAGGGCTCAACAATTTTCGCGACAGCGCGTATGGACTTTGTTGAATTCATTTGAAGTAATGCCAAATCAAAATAAAGTTATCATTAATTTCGTTCAATTTCGTTGCTATGGCTGACTGGATCGTTTGGCGATTGAAGTTCTCAACCAACGTAGCTGCTGTGGGAGGTCAAGCGCTCGAGAGATTTTGGTTGGAGCACTTCACGGCAGCGTAACCAAAATTAATCAAGCTAATCGATTAATAATCAGATTAATTGATTTGATTAAATTAGAATTAGATTAATGAAAAATTGACTTGATTAGATTAGAATTAGATTAATTAATCTAGATTAATCTAGATTAATTTGAATAATAACTAACTTATAATATTATTAATAAAATATTACGAATTTTAATCCTAAAATAGAAATTACAATTAATAGTCTATTTATGAACTTACTAACTTATTATCTTTTATTAATTAGCTTATTAATTGTATATTATATATAAAATAAATAAGTTAAAGGATTAATCCACGCTTAATCTAAATTAGCCAAGCTTCTAAAACTTTAGCTAAATCTATTT